>RJWK010004794.1:35222-58153 GCA_004363435.1 Platanista minor
TCACACACACACACACACACACACACACACACACACACTGTATTTTATTTTTACAAGAGATAAATAAACTGACACCAAGCATTGTAAATGGATGACCACAACAAAAGCAACAATTATTGTAATTACCAAACATGAAACACACTCAAACTATGTCATAATATTGACATTCAGTCCAGTAATCCTCCACTGTGACATCTCCTTTACTTTGCAGTGAAAATTGATTTGTATATTTTTTGCCTCTGACTCCTTGTGGATTTTTTTTATTCAAACAGAAAGTCACAAAAATTATAATCATCCTCATCAGTTCACTCAGTCCCATGTAATTAATTTTTTTCATCTTGATCTTTTATTAGAACTTTTATGAATTCATCAGTTTTCCATTAGAGTTCTGAAAATGCTTATTCATTCAGTTCATCAGTATAGTCAGTTTCCAGAAGCCTGTACTTGTCAGAGTGTTTTCCATAAATTCCGTGAAGATGAAACCCTTTTATAGGGTTTGCAAAAGCATCAGAGTACACCAAGAACTGTCTGTAAATGACAAAAAACTTAAAAACGACCACAGTTAAAGATTTGATGAAAGTTCATAATAATGCAATTGACAAGGAAATTTAGTTATTTCTGAGATATACATTTTAAAGTAATAACTACAATTATGACTTATAATATTATACCAGAACAAATAAGATTTTTAGAAATTTCATGTAATATCTGAAACATTTATATTAACATATTTCCATACAAATAACCCAAAGAAAGTTTAGTATTAGTTGTTTTTCTTTGTTTTTTTATACTGCAGGTTCTTATTAGTCATCAATTTTATACACATCAGTGTATATATGTCAATCCCAATAGCCCAATTCAGCACACCACCATCCCCACCTTACCGCAGTTTTCCCCACTTGGTGTCCATAACTTTGTTCTCTACATCTGTGTCTCAACTTCTGCCCTGCAAACCGATTCATCTGTACCATTTTTCTCGGTTCTACATGTGTTAATATACGATATTTGTTTTTCTCTTTCCGACTTACTTCACTCTGTATGACAGTCTCTAGATCCATCCACATGTCAACAAATGACTCAATTTCGTTCTTTTTATGGCTGAGTAGTATTCCATTGTATATATGTACCACATCTTCTTTATCCTTTCATCCGTCGATGGGCATTTAGGTTGTTTCCATGACCTGGCTATTGTAAATAGTGCTGCAATGAACATTGGGGTGCATATGTCTTGTTGAATTATGGTTTTCTCTGGGTATACGCCCAGGAGTGGGATTGCTGGATCATATGGTAATCCTATTTTTACTTTTCTAAGGAACCTCCATACTGTTCTCCATAGTGGCTGTATCAGTTTACATTCCCACCAACAGTGCAAGAGGGTTCCCTTTTCTCCACACCCTCTCCAGCATTTGTTGTTTGTAGATTTTCTGATGATGCCCATTCTAACTGCTGTGAAGTGATACATCATTGTTGTTTTGATTTGCATTTCTCTAATAATTAGTGATGCTGAGCAGCTTTTCATGTGCTTCTTGGCCATCTGTCTGTCTTCTTTGGAGAAATGTCTATTTAGGTCTTCTGCCCATTTTTGGATTACGTTGTTAGTTTCTTCAATATTGAGCTTCATGAGCTGTTTATATATTTTGGAGATTAATCCTTTGTCCAATGAATCATTTGCAAATGTTTTCTCCCATTCTCCTTTTGTCTCTTTTGTCATGGATTAGTTGACCATATGTGCGTGGGTTTATCTCTGGGCTTTCTACCTTGTTCCATTAATCTATGTTTCTATTTTTGTGCCAGTAACATATTGTCTTGATTACTGTAGCTTTGTAGTATAGTCTGAAGTCAGGGAGTCTGATTCCTACAGCTCCGTTTTTTTCCCTCAAGACTGCTTTGACTATTCGGGTTCTTTCGTGTCTCCACACAAATTTTAAGATGATTTGTTCTAGTTCTGTAAAAAATGCTATTGATAATTTGATAGGGATTGCATTGAATCTGTAGATTGCTTTGGGTAGGATAGTCCTTTTCACAATATTGATTCTTCCAATCCAAGAACATGGTATATCTCTCCATCTATTTGTATCATCTTTAATTTCTTTCATCAGTGTCTTATAATTTTCTGCATACAGGTCTTTTATCACCCTAGGTAGGTTAATTCCTAGGCATTTTATTCTTTTTGTTGCAGTGGTAAATGGGAGTGTTTACTTAATTTCTTTTTCAAATTTTTCATCATTAGTGTATAGGAATGCAAGAGATTTCTGGGCATTAATTTTGTATCCTGAAACTTTAGAAAATTCATTGATTAGCTCTAGTAGTTTTCTGGTGGCGTTTTTAGGATTCCGTATGTATATTATCATGTCATTTGCAAACAGTGACGATTTTACTTCTTCTTTTACAATTTGTATTCATTTTATTTCTTTTTCTTCTCTGATTGACATGGCTAGGACTTCTTAAACTATGTTGAATAATAGTGGTGAGAGTGGACATCCTTGTCTCCTTCCTGATCTTAGAGGAAATGCTTTCAGTTTTTCACATTGAGAATGATGTTTACTGTGGGTTTGTCGTATGTGGCCTTTATTAGGTGGAGGTAGGTTCCCTCTATGCCTGCTTTCTGGAGAGTTTTTATCATAAATGGGTGCTGAATTTTGTCAAAAGCTTCTTCTGCAACTATCGAGATGATCATATGGTTTTTATTCTTCAATTTGTTAATATGGTGTATCACATTCATTGATTTGCATATATTGGAGAATCCTTGAATCCCTGGGATAAATCCCACTTGATCATGGTGTATCATCCTTTTAATGTGTTGATGGATTCTGTTTGCTAGTATTTTGTTGAGGATTTTTGCATCTATATTCAACAGTGATATTGGTCTGTAATTTTCTTTTTTGTGTGCTATCTTTGTCTGGTTTTGGAATCAGGGTGGTGGTGGCCTCATAGAATGAGTTTGGGAGTGTTTCTTCCTCTGCAATTTTTTGAAAGAGTTTGAGAAGGATGGGTGTTAGCTCTTCTCTAAATGTTTCATAGAATTCACCTGTGAAGCCATCTGGTCCTGGACTTTGGTTTGTTGGAAGATTTTTAATCACAGTTTCAATTTCATTACTTGTGACTGGTCTGTTCATATTTTCTGTTTCTTTCTGGTTCACTCTTGGAGGTTATACCTTTCTAACAATTTGTCCATTTTTTCCAGGTTGTCCATTTTATTTGCATAGAGTTGCTTGTAGTAGTCTCTTAGGATGCTTTGTATTTCTGTGGTGTCTGTTGTAACTTCTCCTTTTTCATTTCTAATTTTATTGATTTGAGTCCTCTCCCTGTTTTTCTTGATGAGTCTGGCAAATGGTTTATCAATTTTGTTTACCTTCTCAAAGAACCAGCTTTTACTTTTATTGATCTTTGCTATCGTTTTCTTTATTTCTATTTCATTTATTTATGCTCTGATCTTTATGATTTCTTTCCTTCTGCTAACTTTGGGTTTTGTTTGTTCTTCTTTCTCTAGTTCCTTTAGGAGTAAGGTTAGGTTGTTTATATGAGATTTTTCTTGTTTCTTGACGTAGGCTTGTATAGCTATAAACTTCCCTCTTAGAACTGCTTTTGCTGCATCCCATAGGTTTTGGATTGTTGTGTTTTCATTGTCATTTGTCTCTAGGTATTTTTTGATTTCCTCTTTGATTTCTTCAGTGATCTCTTGGTTATTTAGTAACATAGTGTTTAGTCTCCATGTGTTTGTGTTTTTTACGTTTTTTTCCCTGTAATTCATTTCTAATCTCATAGCATTGTGGTCAGAAAAGACACTGGATATGATTTCAGTTTTCTTAAATTTATTGAGGCTTGATTTGTGACCCAAGATGTGATCTATCCAGGAGAATGTTCCGTGCGCACTTGAGAAGAAAGTGTAATCTGCTTTTTTTTCGATGGAATGTCCTATAAATATCAGTTAAATATATCTGGTCAATTGTGTCATTTAAAGCTTCTGTTTCCTTATTTATTTTCATGTTGGATGATCTGTACATTGGTGTAAGTAAGGTGATAAAGTCCTGCACTATTATTGTGTTACTGTTGATTTCCTCTTTTATTGATGTTAGCCATTGCCTTATGTATTGAAGTGCTCTTATTTTGGGTGCATATATATTTATAATTGTTATATCTTCTTCTTGGATTGATCCCTTGATCATTATGCACTGTCCTTCCTTGTCTCTTATAACATTCTTCATTTTAAAGTCTATTTTTTCTGATATGAGTATAGCTACTCCAGCTTTCTTTTGATTTCCATTTGCATGGAATATCTTTTTCCATGCCCTCACTTTCAGTCTGTATGTGTCCCTAGGTCTGAAGTGGGGCCCTTGTAGACAGCTTATATATGGGTCTTGTTTTTGTATCCATTCAGCAAGCCTGTGTCTTTTGGTTGGAGCCTTTAATCCATTCACGTTTAAGGTAATTATGGATACGTATGTTCCTATGACAATTTTCTTAACTGTTTGGCGTTTGTTTTTATAGGTCCTTTTCTTCTATTGTGTTTCCCACTTAGAGAAGGTCTTTTAGCATTTGTTGTAGAGCTGTTTTGGTGGTGTTGAATTCTCTTAGTTTTTGCTTGTCTGTAAGGCTTTTGATTTCTCCATTGAATCTGAATGAGATCCTTCCTGGGTAGAATAATCTTGGTTGTAGTTTCTTCCCTTTTATCACTTTATATCATGCCACTCCCTTCTGGCTTGTAGAGTTTCTGCTGGGAATTCAGCTGTTAACCTTATGGGAGTTCCCTTGTATGTTATTTGTCCTTTTTCCCTTGTTGCTTTCAATAGTTTTTCTTTGTCTTTAATTTTTGCCAATGCGATTACTCTGTGTCTCGGCATGTTTCTCCTTGGGTTTATCCTGTATGGGACTCTCTGTGCTTCCTGGACTTGGGTGGTTATTTCCTTTGCAATGTTAGGGAAATTTTCAACTATAATCTGTTGAAATATTTTCTCTGGTCCTTTCTCTCTCTCTTCTCCTTCTGGGACCCCTATAATGTGAATGTTGCTGTGTTTAATGTTGTCCCATAGGTCCCTTAGGCTGTCTTCATTTCTTTTAATTCTTTTTTCTTTAGTCTGTTCCACAGCAGTGAATTCTACCATTCCATCTTCCAGGTCACTTATTCGTTCTTCTGCCTCAGTTATTCTGCTATTGATTCCTTCTAGTGCAGTTTTCATATCTGTTATTGTATTGCTCATCTCTGTTTGTTTGTTCTTTAATTCTTCTAGGTGTTTGTTAAACATTTCTTGCATCTTCTCGATCTTTGCCTCCATTCCTTTTCCAAGGTCCTGGATCATCTTCACTATCATTATTCTGAATTCTTTTTCTGGAAGGTTGCCTATCTCCACTTCATTTAGTTGTTTTTCTGGTGTTTTATCTTGTTCCTTCATCTGGTACATAGCCCTCTGCCTTTTCATCTTGTTTATCTTTCTGTGAATGTGGTTTTTGTTTCACAGGCTGAAGGATTGTAACTCTTCTTGCTTCTGCTGTCTGCCCTCTGGTCAATGAGGCTATCAAAGAGGCTTGATGGGAGGGATTGGTGGTGGGTAGAGCTGTCTTTTGCTCTGGTAGGCAGAGCTCAGTAAAACTTTAATCCACTTGACTGTTGATGGGTGTGGCTGGGTTCCCTCCCTGTTGGTTGTTTGGCCTGAGGGAAGCCAACACTTGAGCATTCCTGGGCTTTTTGGTGGGGCTAATGACAGATTCTGGCAGGGCTCACACCAAGGAGTACTTCCCAGAACTTCTGCTGCCAGTGTCCTTGTCCCCATGGTGAGCCACAGCACACACACCCCCGCCTCTGCAGGAGACCCTCCAACACTAACAGGTAAGTGTGGTTCAGTCTCCTCTGGGGTCACTGCTCCTTCCCCTGGGTCCTGATGCACACACTACTTTGTGTGTGTCCTGATGCACACACTACTTTGTGTGTGCCCTCCAAGAGTGGAGTCTCTGTTTTCCACCAGTCCTGTTGAAGTCCTGAAATCATTTCCTACTAGGCTTCAAAGTCTGATTCTCTAGGAATTCCTCCTCCCATTGCCAGACCCTCAAGTTGGGAAGCATGAAGTGGGGCTGGCTCAGAACCTTCACTCCAGTGGGTGGACTTCTGTGGTATAAGTGTTCTGCAGTCTTTGAATCACCCACCCACCAGTTATGGGATTTGATTTTACTGTGATTGTGCCCCTCTTACCATCTCACTGTGGCTTTTCCTTTGTCTTTGGATGTGGGGTATCTTTTCTGGTGAGTTGCAGTGTCTCCCTTTCGATGATTGTCCAGCAGCTAGTTGTGATTCTGGTGTTCTCTCAAGAGGGAGTGAGAATACGTCTTTCTACTCTGCCATCTTGGTTCCTCCTTCAGTTATCTGGAAAACTCCTAGTCCAAATGCCACATATAGAAAATTGACCTTCCAGAGAACTGTGCCCAGGAATCCAGATTAAAATTTTACTGAGCTATGCCCACCAGAGCAACACTCAGCTTTATGCACCACAGTCCCTCCTATCAGGAAACTTGCATAAGCCTCTTAGATAGTCTCATCCACCAGAGGGCAGACAGCAGAAGCAAGAAAATCTACAGTCCTACAGCCTGTGGAAAATAAACCACATTCACAGAAATATAGACAAGATGAAAAGGCAGAGGGCTATGAACCAGATGAAGAAACAAGATAAAACCCCAGAAAAACAACTAAATGAAGTGGAGATAGGAAACCTTCCAGACAAAGAATAATGATAATGAAGATGATCCAGGACCTCAGAAAAAGAATGAAGGTGAAAATTGAGAAGATGCAACAGAGGTTTAACAAAGACATAGAAGAATTAAACAACAAACAGAGATGAACAATACAATAATTGAAATGAAAAATACATTAAAAGGAATCAACAGCAGAATAACTGAGGCAGAAGAACGGATAAGTGACCTGGAAGACAGAATGGTGTAATTAACTGTCATGGAACATAATAAAGAAAAAAGAATGAAAAGAAATGAAGACAGCCTAAGAGACCTCTGGGACAGCATTAAAAAAAAACAAGGGCTTCCCTGGTGGCGCAGTGGTTGAGAATCCACCTGCCGAGGCAGGGGACATGGGTTCATGCCCCGGTCCCGGAAGATCCCACATGCCACGGAGTGGCTGGGCCTGTGATCCATGGCCGCTGAGCCTGTGCATCCAGAGCCTGTGCTCCGCAACAGGAGAGGCCACAACAGTGAGAGGTCCACATACCGCAAAAAATAATAATAATAATAAAATAAAAATAAATAAATAAAAATTTAAAAAGCAACATTTGCATTATAAGGGTCCCAGAAGGAAACAAGAGAGAGAAAGGACCTAAGAAAATATTTGAAGAGATTATAGTTGAAAAATTCCCTAATATGGGAAAGGAAATAGCCACCCAAGTCTGGAAGCACTGAGTCCCAAGCAGGATAAACCAAAGGAGAAACATGCCAAGACATAAAGTCATCAAATTGACAAAAATTAAACACAAAGAAAAATTATTAAAAGCAACAAGGGGAGGGCTTCCCTGGTGGCGCAGTGGTTGAGAGTCTGCCTACCGATGCAGGGGACGTGGGTTCGTGCCCCAGTCTGGGAGGTCACATGCCGTGGAGTGGCTGGTCACGTGAGCCATGGCCACTGAGCCGGCACGTCCAGAGCCTGTGCTCTGCAACGGGAGAGGCCACAACAGTGAGAGGCCCATGTACCCCCCAAAAAAAAAAAAAGCAACAAGGGGAAAACGACAAATAACATACAAGGGAATTTCCATAAGGTTAACAGCTGATTCTCAGCAGAAACTCTACAAGCCAGAAGGGAGTGGCATGATATATTTAAAGTGATGAAAATCAAGGACCTACAACCAAGATTATTCTACCCAGCAAGCATCTCATTCAGATTCAATGGAGAAATCAAAGCTTTACAGACAAGCCAAAGCTAAGAGAATTCATGACCACCAAACCAGGTCTACAACAAATGCTAAAGGAACTTCTCTAAGTGGGAAACACAAGAGAAGAAAAGGACCTACAAAAACAAATCCAACACAATTAAGAAAATTGTCATAGGAACATACATATTGATAATTACCTTAAACGTGAATGGATTAAATGCTCCAACCAAAAGACAGAAGCTTGCTAAATGGATACATAATCAAAGCCCTTATACGTGCTGTTTACAAGAGACCCACTTCAGACCTAGGGACACATACAGACTGAAGGTGAGGGGAAAAGACATTCCATGCAAACAGAAATCAAAGGAAAGCTGGAGTAGCAATTCTCATATCAGAAAAAATACACTTTAGAATAAAAAGTATTACAATAGACAAAGAAGGACACTACAAAATTATGAAGGGATCTATCCAAGAAGAAGATATAACAATTGTAAATATTTATCCACCCAACATAGGGCTCTTCATTATTTAGGGCAAATACTAACAGCCATAAAGGGCAAATTGACAGTAACACGATCATAGTAGGGGACTTTAACACCCCATTTTCACCAATGGACAGATCATCCAAAATGAAAATAAATAAGGAAACACAAGCTTTAAATGTTATATTAAACAAGATGGACTTAATTGATATTTATATGACATTCCATCCAAAAACAACAGAATACACTTTCTTCTCAAGTGTTCATGGAACAGTCTCCAGGATAGAACATATCTTGGGTCACAAATTAAGCCTTGGTAAATTTAAGAAAATGGAAATCATATCAAGTATTTTTCTGACTGCAACGCTATGAGACTAGATATCAATTACAGGAAAAAAAATCTGTAAAAAGTACAGACACAAGGAGGCTAAACAATATACTATTAAATAACCAAGAGATCACTGAAGAAATCAAAGAGGAAATCAAAAAATACCTAGAGACAAATGACAATGAAAACACGACGATCCACAACCTATGGGATGTGGCAAAAGCAGTTCTAAGAGGGAAGTTTATAGCTATAAAATCCGTAAAGAAAACACAGATTAAGCAAAAAGAAAATAAATTGACACTGTTACCTTATAAGCTAGGGGTCCCCAACCCCCAGGCCTGGGACTGGTAACGGTCCACGGCCTGTTAGGAACAGGGCTGCAGAGCAGGAGGTGAGCGGTGGACAAGCGAGTGAAGCTTCATCTGCTGCTCCTCATTGTTACCCATATCTTGCACTACTGCTTGAACCATCCCCCCCAGCCCCCCATCTCATCCGTGGAAAAATTGTCTTCCATGAAACCAGTGCCTGGGGCCAAAAAGGTTGGGGACCACTGTTATAAGCAACAGTGGAGGCCAGAATGCAACTGAGAATATTGAAAACCCAGAAATGTAACCACAGAAAATATTTTAGTGGAAAAAATTGATTTTAGAGCCAATAAGCCATCATTAAAGTTACTTCTAAAGGAAGTATTAGAAGAAGAAGAACAAGAAGAAGGAGAAGAAGGAGAAGAAAGAAAGATTCCTAAAGGAAGAGATGAGATACAAAAAATAATTCTGGAAAATAAATCAGTATAGGTAAGGAAATCCAAAGGAATATTGACTATTTAGAAAAATGGAAGGTTTAGGTTTAAAAGGAAAGAACTAAAATTTTGAGCTTTTATAAATATGTGAAAGGAAGAGGGATTATGTTCAGCATTTTATAATTTTTAAGGAGAGTGAAGAAATATTGTTAAACTTTAGATTTTAAGTATGTATTTTTAAATATGAGTGTTAAAATCCTCTAGTAATCAATAATAGAGCAAAACTAGAGGACATAACTTTCAGTGTAATAGAGGAGAAAACAGAATTTAACACAGCAATTCATTCAACAAGAATGTAGAAAAAGAAAGGAAATAATATAGAAAAATTATAAGAAAGAAAGTCCAAAATATTCTGCTCAAGGAAGGCCAAAGGATGTTTGTTAGTAATTTCTAGGCCATCTCAAATGTCACAGGTCATCACAGCAAGAGGCTGGAAACCAAAGCATTGTGAAGGGATTTCTTCTCACACTTCCACCATAGCAGCCAGGAAATATAAGGCAACTGAAATATTCCAACAAGAACCTTGAGTATGGGTTGTCTACATATTTCCTGGAACGGGAAAATTGGGGACTATACACTCCGTAATCTCACAGCCAGAAGCCTGTGAAATGGCCTGGATCCACCCCCTGCAAATGCTAATACTACCTCTACTGCTGATGTTTAGTGTTTGATCTTGGGGTGATTTAGTTACGTTTCCACTTGTGATGGTTTTCTTTATGAAATGCTACTCTTTATCCCATGACTGGTTTTTACCTTGACTATACTCTTGCCTTGTATTATTATTATTTTCAATGGTTTATTTCTATTTTGTCTGTTTTCTATTTGTCACCATTTAGCTCCATCTGGTATAACTTTTCCCATACTTTTATCTTTGACCTCCTCCAACTCACATAGTTTTTAGATAGTTTTATGCAGGTATAGTTAGGTTTTGCTTTATGATCTCTTTGGGGAAATTTTTCTCTTGATGCAAATTTATCCCATTTTATTTACTTGACAGATGTATTCGTTTTATTCCTGTTATCTGTTTGATGGCTTCTGTTTAAAGTCTTCCGTTATTTTTTTATATATTTCTATATTTTTCTTGTTTGTTTTTATAATTCATTCTAATAATTTTAGGTTTAGTGAACATATTTTTGGCTATACTGGGGTTAACTTTTATAAGGTTTAAGTACAGGGCTTCCCTGGTGGCGCTGTGGTTGAGAGTCGGCCTGCCGATGCAGGGGACGCGTGTTCGTGCCCCGGTCCGGGAAGATCCCACATGCCGCGGAGCGGCTGGGCCCGTGAGCCATGGCTGCTGAGCCTGCGCGTCCGGAGCCTGTGCTCCACAACGGGAGAGGCCACAACAGTGAGAGGCCCGTGTACAGCAAAAAAAAAAAAAAAGGTTTAAGTACATACTTTTTAAGTATATATGGTAGATATAGACATAAAACTGTATTTCCTGATTTCTGCCCTTTGCTTCAGACAAAAAGGCATTAATAACATGGTCTTTAATTGGGAAGTAGAGAAAGTTAACAGATTGTGAAAAGGAAATTGTCTTTGATGTAGATAGACCTCTCTGGCAGAGCCAATGGCAGGTGGCCCTCTTTCTGCAGGTATATTCTGTGCCAGTATAATAAATTTTTATGGTTACGTTTTGAAGTATGCACTATTTTATTTGACTTTCTTGATCATTTTAATTTCTATAGCATACACTTGAAATTAGACAAATTAATCTTTTTTAATTAATAGAGGCTTTTAAAATGCTCAGTAAAGACCTGCTAACTTAAAGGAAAACAACTTGTACAAACAAAAAACAATTTATTATAGTTGTATAGTAAAAAATTACTCTCTGATTCTATGTTAGAAAACTGAAAAGGCTTATTTGACTTTAGAAGCCACTAGAGTAGTATTTAAGGCATAAGCAATTATGAACAAAATACCATAAATATGAAAGTACCAGAGAACACACTTACAATAAAATAGTATAACAAGCAGATTTGCAGATAAGGTAGGGAGGGTATTAAAATGATAACTTATCAAACATGTTTAGCTATTGGCCATGAGAAGCTGAAATTAGTTTTAAATTCATATGTAAATATGTAACCAGGTGTAAATTTTAATATATGACACTTGATAATTTAGATTCAACCAACTACATATTTTCAGAGGAAGATCTTTGTTATGAATGAAACACTGTGATCAAGAGGATATAAAATATTTAGATGATGAAGAGCCTTTTAATGTACCCAAGAAATTGGGCACAAATCAAACATAGAGAGGGAATGTTCTTGAATTTTGAAAGAGTATTATTTCCAAATTTTGTGAGAAAGCCGTTTGTTTTCTTACTTTCAGTTGTGTTGCACATCCTACAATGTGCATAATAATCTATGCACATTAAGTTCATAGTTTTCTATAATGCAGAAAAAACCTCTTTGGTATTCCTTATAATTTAACTGAGAGGATAAATCTACAAAATGGTGATGTGCTCTACTACTGCTATTTAGTTATTGTGAGATATTACATTTTAAATGCATTGGTTGTTGATGGAAGTGGTGGAAAATTGTGGCTAGTGAAGAAGAGGTGCTTGCACAGGTCTTTGGATCAAAGGACCCATCAAACAGGTCCTGCATTTACTCATGATTCTCCAGCTCAGTGCAAGGAAACTTTCACTTGGCTGTGAGCTTCTCTGCCCCGTGAGTTTGGTTTCCACTCTGCACACTTTGCCATGAGCATAAAGCTAAATACAGCCTGATTCTTTCAGCTTAAATTCCTCAAAGAATTTGTAGGAGAGGCAAAGCATGCACAAAAGTAACTAATAGTAGCTGGAATGTTCTATGAGTCATAAGAAAGGTATTAATATGATGTCAAGTGGTCCCCTAAATATTTTTTTTTTCTTTTTTGCGGTACGCGGGCCTCTCACTGTTGTGGCCTCTCCTGTTGCAGAGCACAGGCTCCAGATGCGCAGGCTCAGCTGCCACGGCCCACAGGCCCAGCCACTCCGCGGCATTTGGGATCCTCCCGGACTGGGGCACGAACCCGTGTCCCCTGCATCGGCAGGCGGACTCTCAACCACTGCGCCACCAGTGAATCCCCCGCAAAGATTTTTGCATCCTGATACATGCAACCTACATCACCTTACATGGCAAAGGGGTTTTACAGCTGCGATTAAGGATTTTCAGAGGAGCAAATTATCCTGGATTATTTGGGCGGGCTCAATGTAAGCATAAGAGTCCCTAAATGTGAAAGAGAGAGGAAGGAGCATCAGTTATCAGAGTGAGAGAGAGATTTGAAGATGCTTTGCTGGTGACTTGATGCTGAAGACGAAGGAACGAGCCACAAGGCAAGGAATAGAAGCACCTTCAGGAGTTGTACTAAGCAAGGAAACAGATTTTCCTCCAGAGCCTCCAGAAGGAACTCAGGATGGCCAACATCTTGATTTTAGTTTAATAAGACCCATTTTAGACTTCTGATCTCCAGAACCAAGTAGAATAAATTTGTGTTATCTTAAAACACTTTTTGTGATAATTTGTTACAGCAGCAAATACAAAATGAACACACCAAAGAAGAGCAAAGAAGGTGTCACATTTGCAGCTGGAGCAATAGAGGAAATCTAACTGGAGGAAGAAGCATTTGGTGTTGACTTTGGATAGGATTGTAACAGGCAGCGAAGGGGATTCAAGAGGATGAGAATGTCATGACCAGTGGGCAGAGCAGGTACAAGAAGCATAGTTGAAACAGGGAGAGAAGAGAAGATGAGGCATTTTGAAATTTAATAGGACACATAACACTAGTTCTAATATTTCTAGCTCATCAAGGGAGTGAATGAATTAGCTTGACAGTATCTGCACTGTCCTAAGCTCCAAAGAGAGGTTTTTATTTTAAGTCCATCACAAGGGAGTCATCACAAGTTAGGACTTGTCAGTATTTCACAATGATTTCTTAGACCTAAATAGTACATATGCATATGTGTGAAAGCAACATTTTAACATCTTTTTATTTTATTTTTAAAAGTTATTTCAGTTTTATTAAGATATAATTGAATATACAGCACTGTATAAGTTTAAGATGTTCAGTATAATGACTTAAATTACACATATTTCAAAATGATTACCACAATAAGTTGAGTTAACATCCTTAATCTCATACAGAACATTTAGGATCTATTCTTCCAGCAACTTTCAAAAATACCATGCAGAAGTGTTAACCTATAGTCATCATGTTGTATATTATACCTCCAGTACTTACCAGTACTTATTTATCTTATAATTGGAAGTTTGTACCTTTTGACCACCTTCATCCATTTATCCAACCGTTGAGTCTTGTAACAATCTGATCTCTTTTTCTATGAGTTTGTTTTAAAATAATTTTTTTTTTAGATTCCACATATAATGAGATCATACAGTATTTGTCTTTCTCTCTGTGACTTTTTCCACTTAGCCTAATGCCCTCAACATTGTAAATGGCAGTATTTCCTTCTTTTTTGTCTGAGTAATATTCCATTGTGTGTCTATATGTATGTAAGTATGCGTGTATATATATCTATATCTATATCTATATCTATCTATATATATATATATATACTATATTTCCTTTATTTTTTTATTCACCTATTGATGGACATTTAAGTTGTTTTCACATCTTGGCTATTGTAGATAATGCTGCTATGAACATGGGGGTACAGATATCTTCTTCAACATAGTGTTTTTTTTCCTTTGAATATATACCCAAAAGTGGAATTGCTAGATCATGTGATAGTTCTATTTTTAATTTTTTTAAACATCTTTATTGGAGTATAATTGTTTTACAATGTTGTGTTAGTTTCTGCTGTATAGCAAAGTGAATCAGCTATATGTATACATATATCACCATATCCCTTCCCTTTTGTGCCTCTCTCCCACCCTCCCTATCCCACCCCTCTAGGTGATCACAAAGCACCCAGCTGATCTCCCTGTTCTATGTGGCTGTTTCCCACTAACGATCTATTTTACATTTGATAGGGTATATATGTCAGTGCCACTCTCTCACTTCGTCCCAGCTTACCCTTCCCCCTCCCTATGTGAGGTTCCTTAAAAATCTAAAAATAGAGCTACCATATGACCCAGCAGTCCCTCTACTGGGCATATACCCTGAGAAAACCATAATTCAAAAAGAGTCATGTAACAAAATGTTCATTGCATCACTATTTACAATAGCCAAGACATGGAAGCAACCTAAGTGTCCATTGACAGATGAATGGATAAAGAAGATGTGGTACATATATATGATGGAATATCACTCAGCCATAAAAAGAACAAAACTGAGTTATTTGTAGTGAGGTGGATGGACCTAGAGTCTGTCATGCAGAGTGAAGTAAGTCAGAAAGAGAAAAACAAGTACTGTAATGTAGCACATATATATGGAATCTATTTTTAATTTTTTGAGGACCCTCCATACTGTTTTCCATAGTGGTGACACCAATTTACATTCCCACCAGTGGTGCACAAGGATTCTTCTCTCTCCACCTCCTCGTCAGCCTTTGCTATCTCTTTTCTTTTTGTTGACAGCCATTCTAACAGGTTGCAGTGTCTGCAAGTGAATGGTTTACAGGAGCTTTGTCAAGACAGGGCATTCACTGAGATTTAGGATGAGTGGAAATAAACGAGGTGAAGAGTGTGAAATGTGTCTTTCTTAGAAACCTCTAATAAGTAAATAGTTTGAGGGGTGAGCAAGCTATTGCCCTAAAACAAGAGTGATTTGTCCCCTGTCCCCATACTTCACGCCTCTCTCTGCTCCTTAGCTGACCGAGACCTCTCGCACTGTCCACTTCCACTGCTTCAGTCTAGCCTGTCTTCTTCGTTCATCCTGTTTTCACTGAGTACTTCATATTTCTGTAGTGCTACCAGAGCCACGTTAAAAAATGAAAGCTTCCTTAATATTACAGTAGTTATGCTAAAATAAATCCTATTAATACACTGAGAAAAATTATTTTTCTCCTCTTGATAATGAAAAATGAGAGTCTATTAGCACTGATTATTTCCATGACTCCAATTTAATACCTGTCTTGAAAAATGAAAGAAAAATTCATCATATGAAATAACTATTCTTTTTCTTATGCCAAAGATGCATTTTTCTTACTAATTAGTGTCTTAATTCTCTCAAGGCTGCAATGAACTTATTTGAGTGTCTTTTACAAAATCTTGCCAGTGCAAATTTTAAGATAGGAAGCACAAGTATATGTAAGAAGCAGGAAAACAAAGCTCATTTTAAAGGCAAAGTAGACAGTGGCAGGGAAGTATGTGGGAGGGCTGATTTCCTGTTTGTTTGTACCCCATAGCACTTCAAACTTCTTGATCTCTTTTTCTTTGGAGTCCCTTTAAAAACTGCATGGCTGTACCTAATTGTGAAAAGCAACTTCAGACTCATATTTTACTAGAGGGGTTTGCTGCAAAATATTGAGTAACATACCAAATGAGTTTGAATTTATTTCTGTCATTTAAAAAATCTAAATGTTTATAACAACTTTATTCATAATTGTTAAAAATTGGAAAAAACCCAAATGTCTTTCAGTAGGTGAATGTACAAGCAAACTATGGTATATCCATACATTCTAATACTACTCGGCCATAAAAAAGAACAGATTTGATCCACATGAGCAACATGGTTGAATCTTGAAAGCATTTGCTAAGCAAAAGAGGTCAAACCCAAAAAACTACATACCATAGAATTCCATTAATATGACATTCTGAAAAACTATTGGTTTGGAGAACTTAGTGGTTGACAAAGTTTGGGAGTGGGAAGAGGAGAGTATGAAGAGCAACAGGAGGAAATTTGGGGGGTGATGAAACTTCTCTATGATAATTTTGATGTTGAATATATGACTGAAATTGTTTGTCAAAATGCTTAGAACTCAATGCCAGGAAGAGTGAATTATGTTTTCTGTTTTTTAATGCCTCTTTTATGCATTCTTTACTTTCTGTCTTTGCTATCAGGCTGGATTCTTGGGTTGCAATATTAGTCATCAAGGTAGCATGATTCTTTGGATGGAAATGCTTGCAATAATTCCCAGGCACTAAACATTCCATTTGTTGCAATAATATAAAATTAATCTTTTTGAGAAAGGTCTAGAAGCACATTGCTATGTCTCACTGGAGAAAAATAATATTTCTGGAGTAGATACTTAGAGATACAATTGCTGGAGAGTAAGATACACGTATTTTTAGTTTTAATGTGCATTGTTCAACTGACTTCCAAAGGGGCAGTATACAAGAGTTTTTGTTTCTCTGTGGTCTAAACCAAATCCTGATATTACCAGACTTTAGAAATCTTGCCCACTTTCTGAATAAGACATCATAGCACATGGCTTTAGCTTGAATTTTCCTGAGTTTTAGGAACATAGAACATATTTATCATATATGAATTGACATTATCTTCTATTCTCTATTAGTTTTCTATTGCTATTTGCTTTTCTCCCCCATCACAATGACTTGTAGTTTAACATACATATTCTGGACGTTGCCCCCAATTTAACAGATGAAGGAAACAGGACTGAATTTCCATTACTGTGGAAATTCATTCACAGTGCCCAAAGTTACAGGACTAATAATTTCTGAAGCATTGTTTACAACCAAATGTTTCTGCATGTAAGAGTTTACTATCAGTATAACAGAGGTCATGTCACTGAATCGCTCTTTTTAAGATAATTTCAGCTTCATTCATTTTACACACTATATGATTATATTATAGAGTGATAATCTTACTTTCTCTTCTCTGCTAGGCTTTTTCATGTCAATTGTGCATTTTTACAACATACTAACACCAACAAAGTTACGCGTACATCACTATCAAAGCACTTTGTATAAAGTCTGCCCAGAATTTGAATACAAAGTTTTAAACAGCAAGTATTTTACAGGGCTAAATTATCCATATATTTATACAGGAAAAAGAAAATGTTACGCTAATAAAAATAATATAAACCTGGTAATCCAAATAACCAATGGCGTGCTCTTGAAAATAGCAGCTTCTTTCAAAACCATCAGACACTTTATTTAAGTTTCTAATTCACAGTATTTCACACCATTTCTTGTCTATTAATGCATCAGTGAAGCTAATTTCTTGGACTAATGTAATTTTTCTTTTGCCATGGCTGTATATCTGAGAGTTGTAAGATTTTCACACCTTCACTGCTTCTTTTCCTGACATTCAGCTTCACCTTGAAAGGTTTCCATGACCCCGCACTGCCCCACTGTGTTAGCGATCACAGAGTATGTGAAATAATGACACATCTATTGTGAACGATTACTGGGTCGTGCAGACAGTATGCGGTAGATGCTTACATCAAGCCATTATCGATGTTCAAAAGAGATGGATTTTAGAGCTTCCCTGGTTGCGCAGTGGTTGAGAGTCCGCCTGCCGATGCAGGGGACACGGCTTCGTGCCCCGGTCCGGGAAGATCCCACATGCTGCGGAGCAGCTGGGCCCGTGAGCCATGGCCGCTGAGCCTGCGCATCCTCTGCAACGGGAGAGGCCACAAGAGTGAGAGGCCCACGTACCGCAAAAAAAAAAAAAAAAAGAGACGGATTTTAGCATCAGCATTACGTTAGTCTTCTGTCTGACTAGTTCTTTACACAGCATCCTTCCTTTAGGCAAGTGCTGACAGCTGAAGAGGATGCTTTCGCCAATAACTTGACTGTTGATTCAACACCTCTCTCTTGGATGTCTTACAATTTTACCTTCAGAGCAACAGAATGGCGGGAAAACTATTTCAGATCTATCTTGGCTTCAGTGGTCAAGAAGTGCTATGTCACCTGCTAGCTGTGACTGTTTTTCAGTAAAGGCAGACAATTCATTTGCTAGGGTTGCTGTAACAAGATACTATACACTAAGTGGCTTAAGCAAAATAAATTCATTGTCTCACGGTTCTGGAGGCTGGAAGTCTGAGATCAAGGTGTCAGCAGAGTTCAGTCCTTTGAGGGCTCTGAGGGAGAATCTGTTCCAGGCCTCTCTCCTAGCTCTTGCTGATTTGCTGGCACTTGGCTTATAGATGCATCACTCTGATCTCTACCTCCATTTTCGCGTGTCAGTGTCTGTTTCTGTATCCAATTTCCTATTTTTATAAGGACACAGTCATATTGGTTAAGAGCCTATCTTTTTTTTTTTTTTTTTTTTTTTGCGGTATGAGGGCCTCTCACTGCTGTGGCCCCTCCCGTTGCGGAGCACAGGCTCCGGACGCGCAGGCTCAGCAACCATGGCTCACGGGCCCAGCCGCTCTGCGGCATGTGGGATCTTCCCTGACCGGGGCACGAAGCTGTGTCCCCTGCATCGGCAGGCGGACTTTCAACCACTGTGCCACCAGGGAAGCCCTTAGAGCCTATCTTAATGACAATCATCTTAAATTGATCATCTGCAAATACCCTGTTTTCAAATCAGATCAATTCACAGGTACTGAATTAGGACTTCAACATCTTTGGGGGGACACAATTCAACCATAACAAACATTTTATTGATCTAATGCTTAATTTTGTTGTATATTGGAAAGGCCTTCCTTGTTTTTGTTTGTTTGTTTTCTAATATCTTTATTGGAGTATAATTGCTTTACAAAGGTGTGTTAGTTTCTGCTTTATAACAAAGTGAATCAGTTATACATATAAATATGTCCCCATATCTCTTCCCTCTTGCATCTCCCTCCCTCCCACCCTCCCTATCCCACCCTGCTAGGTGGTCACAAAGCACTTAGCTGATCTCCCTGTGCTATGCGGCTGCTTCCCACTAGCTATCTATTTTACGTTTGGTAGTGTATATATGTCCATGCCACTCTCTCACTTTGTCACAGCTTACCCTTCCCCATCCCCTCATCCTCAAGTCCATTCTCTAGTAGGTCTGTGTCTTTATTCCCGTCTTGTCCCCTAGGTTCTTCATGACCGTTTTTTTTTTTTTTGATTTTCTTTATGGATTTTTTTTTTGATTGTTTTACCTTTATTATTCTCTGAAGCATGCCTCGGATATATTGTGGGTTCAGTTCCAGACCACCTAAAGATGGTGCGTATCACAATAAAGTGAGTAACACGAAATTTTTGGTTTCCCAGGGCATATAAAAGTTATGTTTATACTATAGTATAGTCTATTAATTGTGCAATGGCATTATGTCTAAACATATATATACATACTTTCATTTAAAACTACTTTATTGCTAAAAAATGCCAAAACAATTAAAATAGTAACATCAAAGATCACTGATCACAGACAACAATAACAAATACAATAATAGTGAAAGAGTTTGAAATACTGCAAGAATTACCAAAATGTAACATAGAGACATGAAGTGAGAAATGCTGTTGGAAAAACATGGACATATATACACTACCAAACGTAAAATAGATAGCTAGTGGGAAGCAGCCGCATAGCACAGGGAGATCAGCTCGGTGCTTTGTGACCACCTAGAAGGGTGGGATAGGGAGGGTGGGAGGGAGGGAGATGGAAGAGGGAAGAGATACGGGAACATATGTATACTTATAATTGATTCACTTTGTTATAAAGCAGAAACTAACACACCATTGTACAGCAATTATACTCCAATAAAGATGTTCAACAAAAAAAAGAAAAACAGTACCAATAGACTTGTTTGACACAGGGTTGCCACAAACCTTCAATTTGTTAAAAAAAAAAAAAAAAAAACAATAGTTGCAAAAGCACAATAAAGCAAAGAGCAATAAAATCAGGTATGCCAATAGTTTCATTATTATATGTCTAATTGTGACTTCCTTTTGTTTTATCCTGTTTTAATTTTATCATACTTCCAGAATAGAAGTTCATTAAAACTGGAATTTCAGGTCACTGTGGTTAGGATCAGACTATTACAAACAAACTGATAAAAGCACTTTGCTCAACAGTCTCAAATGTTCATGACATATCACATGGGGAGTCATTACTAAAACCTCCCACAAGAAGATAAAGAATTTAGCTCTATAGTATATAGAATTTCAATTGATTTTTGGTTACTGATTGTTCAACAGCCTCGTGAAAGTCCCTTAGTAATTCTAATAAGTTTTCTATAGATTCTTTGAATTAGCTCTAAACAATGACATCATTTGCACAATTCTGAGTAGAAGTGGGAATGGTAGTCATTTTTGTTTCATTCCAAATTTTACGTGAAAAATTCTAGGGGCTTCCCTGGTGGCGCAGTGGTTGAGAGTCCGCCTGCCAATGCAGGGGACATGGGTTCGTGCCCCGGTCCGGGAGGATCCCACATGCCGCGGAGCGGCTGGGCCCGTGAGCCATGGCCGCTGAGCCTGCGCATCTGGAGCCTGTGCTCCGCAATGGGAGAGGCCACAGCAGTGAGAGGCCCATGTACCGCAAACAAAAAAACAAAACAAAAACAAAAACAAAAACAAAGAAAAATTCTAATATGTTACCATTAAATACAACATTTGCCATAGATTTTCTTTATTTTTACTTTTAAAAGTTCATCTATCAAGTTTAGGAAATGTCCCTCTCTTTCCAGTTTGCAAAGAGATTTCATTATACCTGAAAGTTGAATTTTATCAGATGAGCTTAAAGTTTACTATAGGTTTCAAGACTTCTTTTTTAATTCTTTAAAAATATTAGCAATTGTCTTTTTGAATGTAACTTCTCCGTCACTCTTTCCAATTTCTTCTTCTATAACTCTTTCTATTGATATTTCTCAAGCTATTTTTATATCTTTTAACACATCTTCCTATTCTAATAGTTTTATCTCTCAATTTAGTTCTTCTAGATTATCTTCTTTATTGTGTTGAATATTGAGTTTATTTTGATTATTGTTTTTATTACAAATACTATACATTTTAAACATGTTATCTCTCTAACTGGTACTTGTTACATTAGCCTATTCTTATTCCACATCTTCCTCTTTATGTTTCGTATTTTTTGATTTGCATTAGACTTCGTTATAAGTTTAGTAATTTGTAGGCTCATTTGAGCAAGGGGATCATCAATCTGTGAGCTCTGTGTGTGTGGTGTGTGATATGGTTTGTGGTGTGTGTGTGTGTGCATAAGTGTAGACTCTATGTGGTGTGTGTGTATATGTGTGTGATGTGAGTATATGTCTGTATATGTGTGAGTGTGTATGGCATGAGTGTGTGTGTGTGTGTGTGTGTGTATTGCTAGTTTTTGGGTTGTTGCCCCCAGGCTCCCAGCCCTCTCAGTCCAGAACCAGGTTATATAGTGGTTCAGAGCTCCTGCACCCTGGGGATGTTGGGGACACCACAGACCAGCATTGTCTTGGTTCAGATCCTGGTCAGGAGTCTGGTCTTTGAACCCCTGCTGCTCACATTTGTTGTTCCATATAAGCAGTAGGCTCAGATGGCATCAGTAACTGGTCCTTTTCTTCTTGTTCCAGGAATGAAAAATCCCACCCCAGGCTCTGCTTTCAAGTGCTGATCCCTGTCTTGTAAAAACCATTCCTGCTGTTCCCTGCATGAGTTGACCTGATGATCAAAACCTGGCAGGCATTAGCTCCATGACTTTAGGTGCACTCACTGCTTTTCCCCATGGTATTGTGGATTTTGTTTAAGAGCTTATTTCTCTTTGCTTTTCTCTCATGTATTTTATCCATTAGTGGCATATTGGGAGCAGAGGAGTTGCATTTATGTGGTATCTATTGAATGATTCTTACTGGAATTTCCTCTAAACTGTCTAAAAAATGTGTGACCTTGCTTAAAAGCTCTCAGGGAGTCTCTGTTGTTTTGAATATAAAGACTACATTCCACATAATGATATAAAAGGGCTTCTACATTTTTATTTTTGAAGAAGCTCCTCTAAACTTTTTGTGTCTCTCATGTTTTAGAAAACTATTTAAGACAATTAAATATTTTGAGTGTATATAACACATGGCTAGAAACAGGAAAACATCTAGAACAATTTCTGGTACATAATGATCAGTCAATGCATGTTAGTAGCTATTGCCATTTTCATACCTAGCCAAATGTATACTCCATCATTTAATCCTAAAGACCTCTTTATTAGCTGTAAATCATTCTTTTCATTTTGTACCTGATGAACTTGAACTGTCACTTGAAGAGTTTAGATAGATTTTCCATTATCCAGAGATTTTATTAAAAAGTTAAGATTTTAATTCATGTCACTCCTTTTCTTTTTCCTTGGATTTATCCTGTATGGGACTCTCTGTGCTTCTTGGACTTGATTACCTATTTCCTTCCCCATATTAGGGAAGTTTTCAACTATAATCTCTTCAAATATTTTTTCAGTCCCTTTCTTTTTCTCTTCTTCTTCTGGGACACCTATAATTTGAATGTTGGTGTGTTTAATGTTGTCCCAGAGGTCTCTGAGACTGTCCTCAGTTCTTTTCATTCTTTTTTCCTTATTCTGCTCTGCAGCAGTTATTTCCACTATTTTATCTTCCAGGTCACTTATCCGTTCTTCTGCCTCAGTTATTCTGCTCTTGATCCCCTCTAGAGTATTTTTAATTTCATTTATTGCGCTGTTCATTGTTGCTTGTTTCATCTTTA
>RJWK010004795.1:0-29614 GCA_004363435.1 Platanista minor
TGGTAGTTCTATTTGTAGTTTTTTAAGGAACCTCCATACTGTTCTCCATAGTGGCTGTACCAATTCACATTCCCACCAGCAGTGCAAGAGTGTTCCCTTTTCTCCACACCCTCTCCAGCATTTATTGTTTCTAGATTTTTGATGATGGCCATTCTGACTGGTGTGAGATGATATCTCATTGTAGTTTTGATTTGCATTTGTCTAATGATTAATGATGTTGAGCATTCTTTCATGTGCTTGTTGGGAATCTGTATATCTTCTTTGGAGAAATGTCTATTTAAGTCTTCTGCCCATTTTTGGATTGGGTTGTTTGTTTTTTTGATATTGAGCTGCATGAGCTGCTTGTAAGTTTTGGAGACTAATCTTTTGTTAGTTGCTTCATTTGCAAATATTTTCTCTGGCACAAAAACAGAAATATAGATCAATGGAACAGGATAGAAAGCCCAGAGATAAACCCATGCACATATGGTCACCTTATGTTTCATAAAGGAGGCAGGGATGTACAGTGGAGAAAGGACAGCCTCTTCAATAAGTGGTGCTGGGAAAACTGGACAGGTACATGTAAAAGTATGAGATTAGAACACTCCCTAACACCATACACAAAAATAAGCTCAAAATGGATTAAAGACCTAAATGTAAGGCCAGAAACTGTCAAACTCTTAGAGGAAAACATAGGCAGAACACCCTATGACATAAATCACAGCAAGATCCTTTTTGACCCATCTCCTAGAGAAATGGAAATAAAAACAAAAATAAACAAATGGCACCTAAGTGCCTTTTATTTGGAAGTTCTCTAAGGATTATTTTGTCACATACTTCCCCATTGTAATTTACTGTGTTTTTATCGTCAAGCCACCAGTCAGTTTGAAACACTTAAAAGGAACACTTTAATAATGTACTAATTACTTTGCTAAGAAATGGCTAATTCAGAGATGGCTATAGCAGAAGGACATTAAAATCAGAGTCATTAAAAATCACCTCTCGGGCTTCCCTAGTGGCGCCGTGGTTGAGAGTCCGCCTGCCGATGCAGGGGACGCGGGTTCGTGCCCCGGTCCGGGAAGATCCCACGTACCGCGGAGCGGCTGGGCCCGTGAACCATGGCCGCTGAGCCTGCGCGTCCGGAGCCTGTGCTCCGCAGCGGGAGAGGCCGCAACAGTGAGAGGCCCCGCGTACCGCAAAAAAAAAAAAAAAAAAAAAAATCACCTCTTTAGAGCTGTCATATTGTCAAGCAGACTTATCACAGTTACACAAGTATTAGAAGAAGGATGGGGAGGAGGGGAAAGAGAAGAGAAAAAAAAGGAGAAGAGAGGAGTTTATATAATTCTGGGTTTCAGGTTTTTCTTTTCTCCATATTAGGTATTTGGTATGGAATTTGCCCTACCCACCTCACAGGATGGTTCTAAGGCTTGAATGAAAGAAAATATGAACTTCAGTGAAAAGTTATTGCTATAATTGTGAAGGGCTTGTTAATGTCATTCCCCTTCTAAATGCTAAATGCAGTGCTCTACCTGCTTTGAGGGAATAATACCACTGGTCTCACTAATGCATGTAGAGGTTGCTAATATCTTACAGAGGTCTGGTTTAAAGGGAGGCCAATTACGTCTAGCTCCACACTTTGCAGGGAGCAGACTCTTCTTTTTTCCTTTGCGGGGAGCATCGCTTCACAAATCTTGACCTCACTGGAGGGTGAATGAGAAAATGCACAGGCCGGCATTGACTTTGAAATATCTGACAGGACACAGGGCTGAAAGCATCTATCAATAATTCATTTCAGGTTATGGGGTAGAACAGGATCCCCGCTGGTTTTAAAGCCATTAATTTGTTGTTAGACTCCATTAAGTCACTATGGACGTGAAAAGCATGTCTGAAGTTTTAAAAGACACAGATAATAAAGGCAGCTGTTTTTTCTTCTTTTTTTTTTTCTCGCTCTCTCTCTCTTTTTTTTTTTTTTTTTTTTTTTTTTTTGCATGACTGGTGTGACTTCTTTGCCAGTGGGAAAAAAAGCCTAGGTCAAAAGAGGCTGAAAATTGAAAATTGAGAACTATGTATCTTTGGGCTTTTTATCTAGGAACCAATAAAAATGGTAAGTCTTTCTCAAACCATTGCCCTTTCTCTCAATAAAACACATTTTTTATCTTGAATGTTAGTTTCCTGATGGTTGCTTCCTAATTTTGTAATGAATACTGTATGCAGATATTTTATTAAAAGTATGTATTTTAAAGACAAAAAGAAACTCATTGGCTCATAGTCAATCTGTCCCCCCCCCCCAAAAAATAAATAAATTTGCTAAAAATCACCTATTCACCAAAAACAAAGACAGATTCCTCAAACAAAGTCTAGGACAGTTTGTTGTAATCATTTGGACACTAAAACCCAAAGCAAAGGCAGAGGCTGGGACTGAGAGGGACAGGGATAGGGATCAATGCAGAATGACAGGGGACAAAGTAAGTGCAGGGGTTGGGTCGAATAATCTGGTAAAATAATGATGAAGTGAATTGGTCATTCTGGAAACTTATTTTTGATCAATTGACTTTTAGAGAACTGATTTTTTGTGCTTTGGCCTGTGTCTGAGTATCAGCCATCAGCAAGTGGCATCTTTCCCTCTGGGCTGTAGTGCACTTATATTACCATGAAGGGATTGTAGGGAAATCTTTAAAGACCTCCTTAGTTTTAAGATGTTCTCATTCTATCGCTGGTCTTTTTTTTTTTTCTTGATTAATTTTTATTGGAGTATAGTTGCTTTACAATGCTGTGTTAGTTTCTACTGTACAGCAAAGTGAATCAGCTATACGTATACATATATCCCTTCTGTTTTTGGATTTCCCTCCCATTTAGGTCACTACAGAACATTGAGTAGAGTTCCCTGTGCTATACAGCAGATTCTCATTAGTTATCTATTTTGTACATAGTATCAATAGTGTATATATGTTAATCCCAATTCCCAATTCATCCCACACTCCCCCTTCCCACCTTGGTGTCCATACATTTATTCTCTACATCTGTGTCTCTATTTCTGCTTTGCAAATAGGATCATCTATATCATTTTTCCAGATTCCACATTTATGCATCAATGCACGATATTTGTTTTTCTCTTTCTGATTTACTTCACTCTATATGGCAGTCTCTATGTCCATCCACGTCTCTACAAATGATCCAATTTCATTCCTTTTTATGGCTGAGTAATATTCCATTGTATATATGTACCACATTTTCTTTATCTATTCCTCTGTTGACAGACATTTAGGTTGCTTCCATGTCCTGACTATTGTAAATAGTGCTGTAATGAACACTGGGGTGCATGTGTCTTTTTGAATTATGGTTTTCTCTGGGTATATGCCCAGTAGTGGGATTGCTGGATCATATGTAGCTCTATTTTTAGTTTTTTAAGGAATGGTCTTCCTCAATGACCACAAGTACACCAAGAAAACCACAGTTTCATATTTGATTGTGAAACCATATGGAGGGCAATGATGTTTACCTGTCAAGAAGAGCTTTTTTTTCCTTTTGTGCATTTAACATCTTACCTCTTGTTTTGAACATACTGCCTTTTCCCAAGCATTCAACTCATGAAAACCCAGACAAGAAGGTGGAACAAATATTTGTATCTCCATTTTTCAGATGAGAAACATCAGACCTGGAAAGTTGAATTGAATCTAAAGACAAAAACACATAGAAACTTACACACATTTTGAGAGAGAATTTTTTTTTTATCTTGGGAAACTTCTAGGCAGCATTCTGTAAAGTCCTCACCTGACCCTTATGACAAGGGGCACTGGGGGGATGATTACAAAGTGTCTGCTGAGTCCATGCAAAATACTTTCTTGGATCAAAATACAGTAATAATAATAAAACATCAGACGATGACCCCCTCTTCTTGATAGGTAGTGAAATAACCGTTCCAGTCTTTTCTCTGATTCTTCCATTTAGGAACTCTCTTTCTTTTTTTCAGGTAAATATTCCATGCCCTTTTCCCCCACCCCCCAGCTTTACTGAAGTATGATTGACAAAAATTGTATATATTTAAGGTATACAAAGTGATGTTTTGAAATACATACATAGTGTGAAATGATTACTGTCACTAAGCTAATTAACAGAGCCATTGCCTCATATAGTCACCTTTATTGTGTGTGTGTGGTGAGAACACTTAAGATCTAAGCAAAATTTCAGGTATATAATAGAGTATTATCAACTCTAGTCACTATGCTGTTCATTAGATCCCCAGAACTTATCCAATGTATACCTGGAAGTTTCTACCCTTTGACCAATATATCTCTCCATTTCCCTTAATCCCCAGTCCCCAGGAACCACCGTTCTACTCTCTGCTTCTATGAGTTCAAACTTTTTAGATTTCACATATAAATGAGATCATGCAGTATTTGTCTTTCTGTGTCTGCTTTATTTCACTTAGCATAATGTCCTCTAGATTCATCCATGTTTTCACAAATAGCAGGATTTCCTTCTTTTTTTTAAAGGCTGAGTAGTATCTCATTGTATGTATATCATATATATATGTGCATATGTATATCACATCACATCTTCTTTATCCATTCATCTGTCAGTGGACACTTAGGTTGTTTTCATATCTTGGCTGCTGTAAACAATGCTACTCTGAACATGGGAGTAAGGTGCTTCCTTTCTTCTTTCTTTTGGCAATAGTATGTGACTAGGGAAACTAGTACACAGGGACCCAAATGTTAATTTTTGGAATAAGCATATAATAAGCACCTTTCTAAAGAAAGTACATCACAGTTTTCCAGTGTACATGTTATCATCACTGTTTAAAATTCCAACATTATAAAAGCAGCAGAAGCATGTATCAAAATGACTGATCCATTCAATGCAATTATGCAGCTGCTGTTTACAGCCACTTGAAATACATTCTTGAACAAGATAGGAAAGGTAATACAGGCATGGATATGGATATTGTTGCTGGAATCTTTGGTGCCAAATGATTCTGGCTTCACTGTTGCCATGATGGAAACTGTGGCTCAGGTGACTCAGGGACTATGAAAATGAACCTTCAAAATCCAAGAAATAAAACACAGATGCCTTCAAGCTTTCTGTAATCACTGTGTTTGTTTTCTTTTTCCACCACCATGGCTGTTTGTGGCAGGAGGGCTCTCCAAACCAAATTCAAAGAATTGTGTTGAATATACTTAGAACTTACTATATAACTGAGCTCTTGCTCCATTCCTCTGGATACGAGATGTCCCAGAAGGGTGTCTACTTGAATCCAGTGGTTTCCAAAAATCTATTTTGAATTGCCTTATTTTTTCACATGGCTCAATTTCCTAATAAGTATTATTATGACTTCTATCATGAATATTGGAGTATGTGCATGAGCATGCAGTTAAAATAAAGAGATCTCTGATATAAGAGTTCAGTCCTATTTTCAGAGGGCAAAACAGAGGCCCAGAGAACTTTAATGAATTATCCAAGGTCATGACTTGTAGGTAACAAAATCTCAAAGCGTTCTCACTGCTGCATTCTTTTCTTATACAATATGAATTGTTCCTCCAGTCACCTTGAACCTTGCTTATAATACAAAGAGTACTATCTGTCTTCAAAGTAGTAGTTCAGTCGCCTCCATTGGGATATAATATATTTAAATGAGCTTTTGGAAGTGTGCATGGACGCCTGTGTGTATGTAAATTCAGTCTTGCAAATGATCAACTCTACAAGCCAACTTTGAACTTCACAGAGCTGTAAGTAGGCTTATTATTGTCATTTTCTAGGTGTGAAGTAACATAGTTGAAGCAATTCATCCTTTGTATTTGTGTCCAAGCAACGATGTCAAGTACAACGTGATCTCAAATCTGCTCCAGATCTATGATTATCTGTGATTTAAACTTTCTTATGATAAAGGTATCGGAGAGAAGGGTGAGCAAGTCATGGAACACGGGGAGAATAAGAGGAGGGCATGCATCTCTCTTTAGAAAAAGCCTCTCTTTGGTAGAAAGTTAGGAGTTCTCACCATAACTCAGCTGTGGCTTTGCAGTGGGCACATTCAGCAAAGAGGTCTTTTCTACCCACTGTTCTTTTTCTACGTAAAATACAACTCTTAACAAAAACAACAAGGTATAAATATTAACTAGGCCTAGTATGAAATTATGTTTAACTAGGTACCATCCAAGTAAAGTAAGGTACAAGCATATACACAAACTGTCCTTTAGGTGGATAACATTGTTTAATAAATTTATTTATTTTATTTATTTATTATTTTTACTTGCATTGGGTCTTTGTAGCTGCATGCGGGCTTTTCTCTAGTTGAGGTGAATGGGGGCTACTCTTCGTTGTGGTGTGTGGGCTTCTCATTGTGGTGGCTTCTCTTGTTGCGGAGCATGGGCTCTAGGCACATGGGCTTCAGTAGTTGTGGCTCATGGGCTCTAGAGAGCAGGCTCAGTAGTTGTGGCATACGGGCTTAGTTGCTCCGTGGCATGTGGGATCTTCCCGGACCAGGGTTCGAACCTGTGTCCCCTGCACTGGCAGGTGGGTTCCTAACCACTGCGCCACCAAGGAATCCCTAGGTGGATATTTTTTAAAGTGTTTTGGAGGAAACCCACTGGCTCCTTTAAATGCCTGGCATACAAGAAGCTTCTTAACCTGCTGGAAACAAACCACAGGTCATGATAATAGAACCAAATCTCTTTTGAGGCCCTTGAACACTGGCTCTGAACTCTGATATGACAGGATTGGGCAAAGGAAACAGGTTAGGCAAAAAGAAAAGTTTTCTGATTGGAAAAATAATCATAATTTTTTTGTAGAGTCAAGAGATTTTATGCATCACAGGTGTTGAAAATTTTATTTTTCCAGTTGAAGAAAACTGAGTGGGAGAGAACTGCCTTGGGGAACAAAAAGTCACTTTTCTCTGTTTTAAAGTGAACAGAGAGGTTAAATAACCCAGTGGTCAATCCTGAGTGCACAGAAATGGTTACTGTATAAACAGGTAACAGGAGTGAAGGATGGGTCTGGGGCTTCTTTTGTGCACATTAAGAAACCTCACAAAGAATCAATAAAACCCGAACAATGGTTTTGCAAAATAACTGCACTTTTTTGGTTTCCTGCTATCTTGAAAATACAGTTTTACATTGTGACAGTTCTTAGCATCTATACATGTTTTATCATGCATCACTCCTTAAATTTTAATATAAACATTTGCTTCTTCTCTGCTGTGAATTTTTTAAAATTACTTCATAAAGGTCTTTGAAGACCAGATTGATCTGGAGCACCTGGAACTGAATAGAACTGAGATGAAGAAAACGTTGTTCTTATCTGACATCCGGTTCTGGGTGACATAAATTTTCTTTTCTGCAGAAGACTGTTCATTGAGTTATTAATTCCAAGTCATATATTTATCAAATCTGATCATTACACAAGCCACAAGTTTTGTTTTAAAAAATACAATGAATTAGCAATGTATTAATTCCATTAACCTTTTAGTATATCTGCTTCTATTCTTTGGTCCCACGTGTATATTCCGTAAATAAATTATATACACAAAATACATAACCACATATGTATGTAACCTGTATTAATTGGATCATTCTGTACATTGTTTTGAAGCTTCTCGTTTTACATACAGAAATATATCATGACATTCTCCTCTGTCATTTTATATTCTTCACTACATCATTAGGTGGATATCTTATTGTTTAGGAAAGCATTCATCCATTGTTAGACATTTGGGTTTTCTCTCAGTTTTACTTTTAAAAATAGTTGAGCTGTGATTTCCTTTGTCTATACATGTCTATAAATATCTCTGATTATTTTCTTAGGGTACATGGCTGGGTCAAAGGATATGTACATTTCAGGGCTTTGATTAATGTTTCCAAAATGTCTTCTAGGATGGCTTTATAAATCTCTCTATCTGTACTTCTATCAGTAGTATAACGGCACTCTTTTCTTATACCATTGCCAACTTTGGATATTTAATTAAAAATAAAATCTTTGATGATGACAAAAGCAAAGGAAACATTCAGTATTTTAAAACTGTGAATACTTGTGAGATTAACATTTGTATGGTATGCTCACTGGCCCCTTCCTTCCTCCCATACCTCATCTCCTCTTTCATTTCCTACAATGCCTAGATTCTTTTTGGTACTTCCACCCTATTTTAACGATTAATATTTTATAATATAAATATTGTGGGCTGAATGGTGGCCCCCTAAAACAGCAGTCCCCAACCTTTTTGGCACCAGGGACAGGATTCAGGGAAGACAGTTTTTCCACGGCTGGGGGCGGGGGTGTGTGTGTGGGTAATGGTCCAAGTGGTAATGCCAGCGATGAGGAGCAGCAGATGAAGCTTTGCTCGCTTGCCCGCCGCTGACCACCTGCTGTGTGGCCCCGGTTCCTAACAGGGCAGGACCTGCAGCGGTCTGCGGCCCAGGGATTGGGTACCCCAGCCAAAAATGTGTCCATTTCCTAATCCCTGGAATTTGTGAATACCACCTTACTGATAGGGTAAATGTCACCTTACATGGTAAAATCTATGATTAAGTAAAAGATTTTTGAGAGGAGAAGCTTATCCTTGATCATCCCCATGGATCATAAATCCAACGACAAGTATCCTTATAGGGGTGCAGAGGGAGATTGGAGACATACATAGAAGAAAAGGCAGAAAATAGAGTGATAGGACCACAGCCCAGGAGTGCCAGGGCAGCTACCAGAAACTAGAAGAGGCAAGGAATGGATTCTCCCATTGAGCCCCTACCTGCACCCTGGAGGGAACATAGCCCTGGCAGATTTCTGACTTCTCACCTCCAGAACTGTGAAAGAATAAATATCTGTCATTCTAAGGCATGAAGTTTGTGGTAATTGGTTACAGCAGCCCTAAGAAACAAATACAGTGCACTAATATCTAGACATGAAAACATCCATTCATTCTTTACTCTTAATATTTTTCCAATCCAGAGCCATTTTAGATTTGTTTTGTCAAAGTGTAATGAAAAATAAAATTATATTCTGATGTTAACTAGATAATGTTAAATGTGTAAAGTAAATTGGCGACACTAATCCTGACACCAAGCAACATAGTATGGCTTTTAGATATTCTTCTTTTATGCCACTTAGTAAAGCTTTGAGTTTTTCTTCATATGGGCTTTGTCATTGAGTTTAAGTTTTTTGGTAAGTACACTATACATCATTGCTAATACAACTGAGTGTGATTTTATTTTTGCCATTGTATGTTCTAAGCCAGTGTTGTCTAATAGAACTTCCTGTGATGATGGAAATGTTCTGTATTTGCACTGACCAATAAGGCTGCCACCAGCCATGGGGCTATTGAACATTTGAAATGGAGTTAGAGTCATTGAGGAACTGAATTTTTACATTTTATTTCATTTTAATTAATGTAAATTTAAACAGTCACACCTGGCTAGTGACTTCAGTATGGGAAAAAATATACTCCTAAGTGATTATCGATGCTTTGTAGCAAGATGATTTAAGGCAGTATAGTAAAAATGGTTAAGAGCCTGGGCCCTGGAGTTATACGATCTGTATTTACATCTTAGTGCCACCATTCTTAGCTCAGTAGACTTATGCTGGGCAACAACCCTAAGTACTGGTCTGCAGGGCAGAGTGGGAGATGGAGAAATCCTGAGGAAAGTAAGCATTGTCATAGGGGGGACCTGCATCATCTGAGGCTTCATCAGAGTCTCCATATGGGTCACATTTTCCTGTTTCTTTGTATGTCTAGTAATTTTGGATAGCATACTGAACATTGTGCAAGATGTATTTAGGAGACTATATACTCTGTTATATTCCTCTAAAGAGCTTTGGTTTTTGTTTTTATTTTTTGCTTTGTTTTAGCAGGCATTCAATTTGTCTGGGCTCAAAACTCCAAACTCTTTCTCCCCTAGGCGAGAGTCACTTAAAATCTCTTTTGTAATTTTATTCTTAGCTGGGCTATTTTGAGTCAGCCTATATATTTGTAGTTCAAAGGTTCACACATAAAAATTTGTGACTCCTCTTCTCTGGCTCATTCTTTGTTAGGATATTTCTGACCTGCTGTGATCATACTCCGGTTCTTCCAGCCAGAAAGAATAAGAGTTTCTAGTGTAAGCTTGTGAATTTCTGTCTAAGTTTTAGCAGCTTCACATGGTGCTGACTGAAGTCTTCCCACAGGCAAAGAACAGTAAAAATAGAAAACACCACCTGGTCCAATTCCCTTCCTCCAAGCATCCAGTCTCCTACAGTTTCTCCCTGTTTGGAGTACCTCTCCAGTACCTCCATGAAGTTGTTTTAAAAATTTTTTCCAGAGCTTACAGTTTTCTACAGGAGATTTGGTCTCATAGGAGCTACTCTGCCATTCCTGAAAAAGTAATCTGTTTCTCAAATGTTAAAAATAATATGGGCTTCCCTGGTGGCTCAGTGGTTGAGAGTCCTCCTGCCAATGCAGGGGACACGGGTTCGTGCCCCGGTCCGGGAAGACCCCACATGCCGCGGAGCGGCTGGGCCCGTGAGCCATGGCCGCTGAGCCTGCACGTCCGGAGCCTGTGCTCCGCAACGGGAGAGGCCACAACAGTGAGAGGCCCGTGTACCGCAAAAAAAATAAAAATAAAAAAAAAATTAGTGTAGAAAAACCTCTGGTCCCAAAACCTAGGGTGCAAGTGAGTTCATTGGGGAAGGAAAAGAAGACTCTGGAGAGAAGAATATAATTTTTGAATCAATGTCTGTATCTTTCTCTTTTATGAATATAGGCTTTTTTGTACTTCAATTTTTGATGAATTATATGTTTTCAGTCATGGATTTTTATCTAGATTGGGCCTGGTAAATGTTTCCTTGGGCAAGAGATTTAACATCTCTGAGCTCCTCCTTCATCTTTGTTAACAGGGTTGATCATACCCCTGTGAGGAAGAGAGTGAAATATTAGACACTTCCTAAGTGTCCATTTCTCTGTATCAACTCATTATTGCATGACTTATTCAAAGGTAATGACAGCACTTTATTCATCTTGGAAGCCACCAATCTGGATCATTTTTGTTGCCACATAAAGGTAAAATAAATAAATAAATAATAAATAAATAAATAAATAAATAAATAGACTCATGAATGTAGACAGCATTAAGATAAAATTCATACATTTATTAAGCTATTGTTTCAATGTAGGGATATTTTATTTCTCTGTCCACAGACTGAAATCTACTATATTAATACCCATGTTCATAGAGATGAAGTGACACCCACTTAATTTTGACAGTAAACTATTTAGAACTGGCACTTCCATTTTTATGGTCTTTGTATACTCCTTATTGCTATATAAATAAATGTAATTTTATGTACCTATTGAATAATAGTTATATTAAAAAGTTCTGCAGAAATACCTTGGTCTAAAATCAGGTTTCTTTGCTAGGTAATAAAAATATTTTCCCTGGAGCCGTTTCTGAGGAAGTATTATAATAGTCTAAAATCCAACCATTGCCTAGTATAATAGTATAACTGGCCTATAGTTATACTACTATAAATAAAAGATTTTGTAGTTGTAGGTCCTTACTAATGAAGTGAATTATATTAAGTATTGTGGAGAACATTTTCCTTGAGTGAAGAAAGCTCTTTATGTAACTAAGTTATCAATTATGAGAATGCCATGCAGATCTCAGCTTAAACCTGCAGGTGATGGAAGCAAGTGCATTCTTAGCTGTTGGAGAGATGAGTTTGCTCTTGGGTAAAATATTTTGCTGTGGTCGTTTATTTAAGTAATTTAAATCTGGTTCTCAGCCCTCACCAAACTGAATGACAGAATGTTTAATTATTCTTCAAAACTGTGCTTTGTTCCAATTCCATTTCAGTGTGAAACAAATCCAGGCTAGGGTCTTGTCTGTCTTGTCCCAATACACCCATTTATGCAACCATCACTTTTGGCATTCTGACCCAGGAAGACACACAGCAGTGCTGAGAATAAAGCACCTACTATGTGTTGTGGCATGTGCTGGGTACTGTGGGAGATTTTGGGAAAGCAAACAAACAAACAAACGAACAAACAAAAAACAGGGCATAACCCTTGCTCTTAGTGAAGTCCAGGAAGAATTCCAGAGTCAAAGATGTACAATTTACAGCATTTTGGATGTAAATGTTACTTTGAGAGTAGCTACAACCAGTATCAAATGGAAGGCTGTCTGTAAAAAGCAGAACCGTGAAACGTTTAGAAAAAAGTAATGAAAATGGCAGAAAATTCAGTTCTCAGCAGAATCCTGTCAACAGGAGAAATGCTATTTCCACAAATTCCTGAGTGGAGGAAGGCGTGCATAGGGCCTCCCGGGCCATCCATAAAACATGAAACCAAGAACAGAGCAGATGAAGAAAGTTTTCTATTTTCTTTCTGACTTAGCCTTAACTTGTGGTTTACGTAAAAAAAAAAAAAAAAAAAAAAACGACTAAGCTCTTCTTGGGGCCATTACAGGGCTGTGCAGCTATGTGTTTCCACTGACATTGTTTATTTCAGAACATCTGTGCCATAATTTTTGGTCATGCCTGTGGAATAAATGAGGTCATCTCTTTGGATGTTTATATAGCTGAGAAATAATCAAAACCAATGCACCAGAAATGGATTCCCTTTCCCAGATTTTTAAGCACTTTTGCCCTTTTCATATCACCACTCAAGATTGCTCAACCCAGCAACAAAATGGTTGTTGAATTAATTAATGAGCATCATCTCCCTCCAAACTTTGCCAGTCTTGCCCCTTCTCTCTCAACACGCAAACACACACACACACACAGTGCAAAGCATAAAAGAAAGATAAACAATATGGAATTACAATGAGCTGAGTTCTAGACTTGGTGCTGTCATCAGTTACTTCTGGCACCTTAGGCAGATCCATCCCCCCACCTGTCACCAGGGTCAACTGTCTTTGTTCCTCATCTCCTTAAAATTCTTCTTTGACTTCCCATCATGTACAAGGCAAAGCCCATAATATCCTTCACGTTGTGGCCCCTGCCTACCTTTCCAGAATCATCTCTCACAATTCCACTAAAATGGACCCTGTTAGTAACCACTCTTCACTACTTACAACCTTCCATTTAGACATGCTCTTTCTCTCTTCCCTCCCTGTCTTTTCTGCATGCCCTTTCACCTGACTGAATGTCGTCACCTTGTCTGTCCATCCTCCTTCTCCCTCAGCACATCAACCACATCCTTATAGCCATTGAGATGTAGCTACAGTTGACACAGAGGCAGCTCAAGGTCGAGAATGGGTACAATACTGCCTGTCAGTGATTGTGGTTTTCTTTAAACTGGGAAAGACTGTGCTCTCAGATGGCAGGATCAGTGCATCCATTTGACATGAGGAATTAGAAGCTTTCTTCTTGGTACCTACAACCTTTGGACATCTTCAACCTCTTTGTCTACTTCCAGTATTTTTTCTTTTCTTTCTCTTTCCTCTTTCTTCCCTTCTTTCTTCCCTTCCTCCCTCCCTCACTTCCACATTCCTCCCTTCCTTTCTTGCTTTGGTCCTAGTCATGTTGGCAAGGATTAATACAACCAGGACAAGTCTCAGTGGCAGTGAGATGGTCTATGCCTTGGGTCATGTATTATTTGGATACTCCTGAGACCCAGAGTTCTCATCCTAGTGGTCACTGTACTTCCTCTCCCGAAGGACTAGTTTCCCCACCAGCCTCTTTCTAGAAGCACATGCCTGAAGGCAAATTATTCTGAAAAGTCCCCTCTCAGTGTCTATCCTCCTTTCTACTCTACGCTCCCAGAAAAGACACTGATGGAAATAATCCAAGAAAACTTCAAACAGAGGAAAGAGCCTATAGCGCAGTTGAGGTTTGGGAAGCATGAGCACTGCATGCCCTAAGCTTTGAGGAACTGCTTCTATCTACAGTGTAGGTGGGCTCATGCTGAAAGAAGTGATTAAGCGGTGCCTTTTCTTCCCCAGAAAGTGATGCAGAGTAGAGGGACCAGGGGGGTATTTTACCAGTGACTCCAAATCAGAAGGAGAAAGAGTTACATGTGACAAGTGGTTCCAGTAAAAGACAGGGGCAACCCTATTACCAGTGGGGACCAACATTTGTTGGTGGCTTCTGAAAGGAACAGTAGACCCTAACGAAGTAGAAAACCTGTGGATGACAGGGTTTATTACCTGGCCCAGCTTCTCGACAATAGGAGAGCCACTTCTTATAAAACTAGACACTCTTCCACGCCCAGGGTGGCAGGAATCTTGACATGGCCAAGCCACATGTTTGGAGCAGAGAACTAGGACATCAGACCTCATGCCCAGCAGGTTTACCAAACTCTGAGGAGGAGGCCACTTGAAGAGATGACCTTTCCTCCTAGACTGCTCTTGACTTCAACCTCTGTAGACCTTTAGTGCCGGATGGCTGCTTATACTACCAGGCTTTGATCTTAAGACTGAAGAGGAGAATTCTAACAGTAACCAGGTAAACTGCAAGGGACCCACCCAGAATCTTTTGAAGGTCATAGCAAGCTAGGACAAGGCCGTGAGTTAGAATACAGAGGCCCTGTGGGGAGATGCCCACACTGTTCATCACAGCTTAGCAGGCAGATCAGGGGCTGGGTTTAAGCCCCACTCACCACCTCCACCGGGGGCCTTTGAGCAGGGTGGCCCTGCTAAGAAGACTTGCCCTCCTTCTAACATAACAGGAAACAAACAAATAAGATAAGGCCTACCAAAAACTCATTTGCATCGAAGTAGGAGACAAATATCACCCACAAGAAATAGAACATGAGCATTACTTTTACAAGAGATTTACCACAGGTGACTTTTTGCATTTTTATTATATAGACAATGATTCATGGTAAAAAGTAACAAGAATTAGGAAATACTGATAAGCTAAAAGAAAAATAAAAAGACATCCATGTTCTCATCTGTGAGATAAAGACCTTGTATATTTATTAGTTGACAATCTACTGTAAAAAAGAGAGTTGCCTTCTCTTACATTTATTTCTTCTTATTTGTCTATTTATTCATTTTCTTATATATCGTCATAGAACTCTGGTTATTATTTTATCCTATGGATTATAAAATTACTATTTGGGGGGTGTTCATATCATGCCAGGTTTGGCCAGTGGGAGCCCCTTCAAACAGGCTCCTGGACTCACCATCTTTTGTGGACTTCCTTACTTTCTGGTCCAGCAAGCTGCTTCAAGTTCATCCTGACCTTTCCCAGCCCCAGCCCGGAATGAACCATTTCTCCAAAGAGCCCTCCAGGGAACTTTTCCATGTACTTTTTTCCCCACCACTTTTTCTAGGGGTATGGGCTCCTGGTTTGAATTTAAGGAAGATCCAGACATTTCTTAGCTTGTCAGGTGAGTGAAGGGAGCAGGTCCACCTGAGAACTCTGTAAGTTCTCAGGGAGAGGCTATTGGGAGCAAACCGGCCTTTGGCCCTGACCATGATCTCCTGGCCCAAACCCTTTTGGACTCTGGAGAACAAGAGGTTAATAAAACAAAGAGCCTTTCACCAAAAATATTATAAAAGTGTGAAGCATAATAGTCTAAGCAGCACAGATATTGGACTCCTTCTGACAGGCTGAAATATAAGCATAGAAATATTCTCGACCCCATGTCATGTCAAACCTCCATGAAGCTTTGGGAGGGTGGGGGCTTCCCTGATTTGTGGTTGTGATACTGACCAAGGTTCTTGGCCTTCCCCAATCAATAGAAATTGACTAGAGGCCAGACAAGAAATTCAGGCAAGGCTTTACTGGGGCCCCTGCTGCAGCAGGGGACAGCAAGTACAAGTAACAGGTCCCCTAGCTCACTCCATGAAGTGGAGTGAGCTGGTTCCTTATATGGGGTGAGAGTAGGGGTGTGTCCAGGGGTCGGGCCAGGGGGGTGGCTTAGGTGTTTTGCCCACCCCTTTGGTAGTGTTGAGTGCAGGGGGCATGCGCAGTACCCTGCTTTTGCTCCCAACACACTGTTCTTACCCCTGGCTCTTCAGAAGTGGCAGTTGAGTTTTTTTGTCTTTTGTATCTTTTTGTCCATAATTTGCCCCAACTGCGCAAGCACACAGTTATTTTTAGTCCCATATAGTTTCTTTGTATTTCGTTGCTTGAAGAGAGGTTTGCCCAGATGCAAGAATTACAGCAAAGAGTCCCACGTGCCAGCTTTTCTCAGTTGCAGGGGAACGGTGGCAGGTAGCTGCTGCACGTTGGAAAGGACTGCAAAGATCCATGGAGATGCCTGACAAGAGTTGAAGATGGACCACAAATGTGGAGGCAGGTGTGGCAGCAGTGGAAGGAGACTGGGGGGAAGTGGGGGAGGAACTTGTGACTCACACCCTGGCACTTCCAAGATCATCCTCTTGAAGAGGATGGACTTCCTGTCTGAACAAGAAGAGGCAAACCCTGATTAAATCTTAGTTATTATGATTAATGTAGACACATTAGCACCCACAGAATTCTGAGGCTTGGTTAACTTGGAAGACAGATATAAATATTCATTTTATTTATATATTTTTATCTCTCATCTGCTTTTCTCAGTGAAAGGTAATGCCACCACCAGAGAAAAATCCTGAAAATTTTCTTCTGGATCCATGGTTCTCAACTATGGTTGATTTTGCCTCCCAGGGGACAGTTGGCAATGTCTGGAGGCATTTTTGGTAGTTACAACTGGGAAGATGCTAATCTAGTGGGTAGAGGCCAGGGATGCTGTTAAACATCCTACAGAACTGAGGACAGGCCCCCACAATAAGGAATTATCCAAAGTATTAATAGTGATGAGGTTGAGAAACCATGTTCTAGAAGTATATGTTTTCATTGATTTGGAAAAGCTGTTTATATATTAAGAACATTAACTTATTTTATCTATCATAGATGTTGCAGAATCTTCCCATTTTTATTTGTCGTTTGCATTTAATTGTATTTTTAGACCCACAGAAATAGAATTTTATATATTCAAATATATTAATTGTCAGGTTATCTCAGAAAACATTATTTCTATTTTTTAATATTATATTTTTCCTAATCTAAAATCTTACAAATATTCACTTATTCTTTTGATGTTTTTATAGTTTTAGCTCTTACTTTCAGCCATCTGAAATTTATTTTGGGGTAAGATAGAATCTAGGAATCTCAAATTATTCTTTTCTTCACAAACAGTTATCCTGTTGTTCTAGCCACATGTACTGAATAAATTATTCTGTTTCCAATTTTTGAAATAACAAAATCATTATATTCTACATCGCAACATATATTTAGAATTGTTTCTGGGATTTCTTTTTTGTTCTATTTGTTTGCTTATTCTGGTGCCCGTTTCATTGTATCTTTTTTGTTATAAATAACAATTGTGTCAAGGTTAAAGAAAAATCACGTTGAGATTTTGATTAGGAAGATATTTTCTATGTTAATTTAGGGAGAATTGATGTTTTTGTAATGAGTCTTTTTATCCAGAAATATTGGATGTTTCTCCATTTATTCTTTTATGCCTCTTAGTATGGTTTAGTAGCTTTTTTTTTTTACGTGCATTCTATATGTTTCCTTGAAATTTATTGGTCAGCATTTTATATTTTTGGTGTTATTAAAATACTTCCCTCATACTTTAATAGCTTATGCTTTATAAGAAAGTTATTGCTTTTGCAACTTCATTTTGTAACTGGTGTTCTAAATTGCCACTGCAGTTTTTCAATTGATTCTTTGTTTATTTTCCAGGAATCATGTCAAATCACTATCCTTGGGCCTTTTTCTTTCCTGTTACTACTCTGGGGACCACCCTCACTTTTAGGAATTAGAATAGTTTTTGAAGTTTTGACTTAAGTCAGAAAATCCGGAGACTAGACACTTCTGGTAATATCTGAAGGTTATATACTGACTTGAGAATGTCTATTGCATTATTTGCATTATTTGCTGTATTGCCTGACTATGCAATATGCTGTATTTCCAGAGTACGTTTTAAAATTGAGGAAAAATTTATATCTGTTGAAATGCCCAGATACCTTAAATGATACAATTCTGTAAGTTATAAATATTCATGCACCCACCACCCAAATCAAGATATAGAACATTTCCAACCCCCCCGAAACTTCTTTCACTCTCCTTCTCAATCTTCATTCCCCCACTAGCAACCTCTATTCTAATTTTTATCCCTATAGATGAGTTTTGCCTGTTGTACAACTTCATGTCGATGAAATCTTATCATGTGTCATCTTTTGTGCTTGGCTTTTTTGTTAAACACACTGTTTTTGAGAGTCAATCACACTGTTCATTCCTCTTTATTACTGAGTAGTGTTCCATTTTGCAAACATAACAAGTTTGTTTATCCATTCTTCTGTTGGTGGGTACAGTAAGTCCCCTACATACGAACCTTCAAGTTGCAAACTTTCAAAGATGCGAACAAAGTGCCCAGAGAAAGGACAAAGAGAAACAAGAAGAAGAAGTAACTGAAGAACCGAAGATATTCATGATGCAGGAAATAGCAAGGGGATTTTCTTTATTTGAGGAGGCACTGTTAGTTTTTGAGGCACAGGACCCGAACGTAGAATGGTACAGGATGTTTGCAGCAGCCGTTCAGAATGCAATCCAGGGCCACCATGTCATATATGACAAGAAAAAAAGAGCTACTACCCAGATCTCACTGGATCGTTTTTTTTAAGAGGGTAGATAGAACTAAATCCAGCAAGGAACCAGAACCTGTGCCATCAGTGTCAGGTGTGAGTGACATTGCAGCTCGCCCTCCGTCTCCTATTGCTGACGATCCTTCAGCTCTAGCATCTCCCATCTCCTCTCCCTCCTCCAGTCAGTAAATCTTCTTGCCTGTTCACTCTATGCCAGCCCCTGGATGCCAGCTGTTGTACTGTACTACTGTACTTTTCAAGGTACTGCACTGTAAGAGTCAAAATGTTATCTTTATTATTTGTGTGTGTTTGTTTTTTATGTATTTTTTGTGTGAAAAGTATTATAAACCCATCACCGTACAGTACTATATAGCCAATTGTGTTAGTTGGGTACCTGGGCTAACTTTGGTGGACTTATGAACAAATTGGACTTAGGAATGTGCTCTTGGAATGGAACTCGTCTGTATGTAGGAAACTTACTGTATTTGGGTTGTTTTCATTTTCTTATTACTATGGATATAATTGCTATGACTGTTTCTGTAGAAATCTTTCTGTAAACATGTTTTCATGTCTTTTGAGTAAATATCTGAGTGGAATTCCTGGATCATAGGGCAGGTATACATTTAACTTTATTTTTAAAACTCCAGTTTTCCAAAGCCTTTGTACCAATTTTTGTAAGTTTTATTTTGATATCATTTTAAACTTACAGAAAAGTTGCAAAAAAATAGTACAAAGACTTCTCATACACTTTTACACCAATTATCCACCAATAGTTTACAATCTGCCCTATTTGGTTTTTCCTTTTTTCTATCTACCTATTATTATTATCATATATGTATGTATATGTGTACACATACCATTCTTTTCTAAATCATTAGTTAACTGGTACACTGTTGACCCTTTATCTCTAAATACTTTAGTAATCCACCTAGAAACGGTCTCATCCAATGAGTGTGGTTCATTTATTTCAAGAGTTCCATCTACCTCAGTTTCCACCCACTTTTCCTTATTATCCAGTGTTTTAAAATAATCGTTTCCTATAAAAGTGTTTTGTCATTTTATCATTGTTATCTCTTGGAAGGAATGTTAGTCCTGAAAGGCTGTTCCACCGTTACAGGAACCCAAAACCTGCCTTTACTATTGCTTTTGACAGTCTTATTAACTGTACAACTAAAAACTTTTCCCAGTGAAGTGCAGTTAATATTCTTTCCCTCCATCATCAGCTTAACATACACCATATGACAAACAGCACGGACATTATCAAGTGAACTTAAGAAAAGGTTCCCCAAGTTCAGAGAGGTTTGAACCCCAAGAGTGCATTTAATAATTTTTACTTCTTCACTTGGGATCTCAGTGTTTTGTGCCAATAGCATTATCGATAAAATCTTCCCGTTAAGTCTATGATCTCTCAACATCTTAACATCATTGCTACTACTAGAATAATGTTAAATAATAGTAATTATAGTGGATAGCCTCTGTTGAATATATTTTATAATTTGGGATCCTCTTTCAAATCAAGGAATAAAACCTAGTTTGTCATCATGTATTATTCTTTTAATTTAGTGTTTGAGTTCAAATAATATTTTATCTATGGTTCACGTGTTTCCATACATAAACTGATCTGTGGTTTTCTTCTTTGTGTTATCTTTGTCAAATTTCTCTATGAGGATACAGTTAGCTTCATAAAATGATGATGCTAACTTATTTTAGTGTTCTCTGCAGGAGTTCAGACAGCAGAGAAATCGTTTGTTTTATCAGGATTTGAAACAATGCACCTGTAAAACACTCTGCACCTGGCTTCTTAAAATACTTACTTGTATGACGAGTTTTTCAAGTTCAGGGTTATTGGTCTATTCAGGTTTTGTTTCTTCCTCATAAATAAATTTTCATCCATGATCATTTCCACAATGATCATGTGCTTCACTAAAATTGTCAAATTTATTAGCACGTATTTCCATATGGTAGTCTCTCATAATTTTGTAGTTCCATCTTCAGCTATGGTTATAGCCATTTTAGTAATGTGTATTTGTTGTATGTAAATATAAACAATTTTCAATTTTTATTAGAACAAAGAATTTAGAGTAGTTGTGTTCCAATTCTTCAATTAGGGGTGGGGAGCTGATTTTTTTTTCCCCCCAAATCCAGCTCTTGTATGTTCATGCTCTAAATTAGTTTCCCAATTCATTAAAATATATGTTGCTCTTAATTCCTTGCTTCCTTTTCCATATGTCTATTTAATGATGCATTCTCTGACTTCTTATACAAAATAGTAATTTCAATTATTTTAATTCATTTGTATTTTATAGTAAATATAGTAAATGTTCCAAATTTTCAATGACTTCAGTTTTGGCATATGTTGTTATTTAATTGTGCTGCTATTGTTAGTAGTTCCAAAATGGTTCTATTCATACATTATAAATTCTATTAACTCATTACAAAAATATTATGGGTAAAAATAATTAACATGAATAGCTGTTAAAAATATTTTTAAGTAACAACACTGATTACAATCTAACATCTACAGAATTATCCTATTTTTTATGCATATATGTATTAATTCAAGAAGTATTTACAAGTATCCACTATGCAGGAAACTTGTAAAAACATTTTTCATGGGTAGATATACATATAATATAAGTCTGAACTATAGATATAGAGCAATTGTAAGAAAAGTTATCTTAAATGTATTTATAGGTAGTTAAATAAATAGGCATAAAAAAAGGTCTGGGGGAAAAAATCAGCCCAGACATGATTATGCGCATATGATACAACTATTATTATTGTTTTAAATACTTTTCTTCTTGGTTATTTCTATTTGTTAACTTTCTGCAATGAACAGATATTAGATTTTTAAATATTTGTTTTAAATTTTTTAAAATGTGGCTCCTCTTTGACTCAGTATTTGTATTTCTAGGAATTTTGCCTGAACAAATCATTCAGGATGTAGCAAAAGTTTAGAAATACGGTTTAATGCAAGATTATAAGTAAATAAAAAATATGCAGTCTCTATGTCCAGCAATAGGAAATAGAATGAATCGTGGGGACAAACTTAATCATGGGGTGTCCTTGCAATATGTACCCAATAACATTGTGTGACAAATTGTAGGCATTAATGCATTTTCATAGCAGGACATACTCAAGTGAAGAAAGCTGTTCACAAAATATGATACATAGAGTGGGCATACTTTGAAATCAAACATGTTACTAGATACTCATAAAACGTTTGGAATTTATACAATTTCAAGTATTTATTTCTAAAGTATAATAATATGGGTTGTTTTTCTACCTTTATTAAGGCTTACCTTTGTTTTCTACAATAAACTTGCCTTCCCTGTACTATTTTTTAAAGAGTTGCAAAGGATAAAGAAATGTGGACAAACATTAAGGGCAAGTGGTAACTGACTTTAGAAAGCATGTTACTCATTTAACCCCTGTTTTGGGGAAGTTAAAAATTTTCTTTTTTCTGGAGGCTTTAATAAAATTTAGATAAAATAGCAACAGTTAAAATGGTTAGGGAAAAAAACCTTCTATGGAATTTTTATTTCAAGCTTCCAAAAATAAAGAGTGTGTATGTGTATGTGTAAGACCTTTCTTATTGATGGATTGAGAAAGTTTTAACAGACCAGGAAACAGTAACTAATATCATCAGTGAAAATGAAGGAAATGCCTCCTTATTTTATTCGGAACCAAATACCTGGGGTCTTGCTACTGACTAAGGCACAGGTGCAGACCCAATTGATTTCTTGTTAACCATCACACCTTCATACAGAGCCAAAGGTGAGAACCACTGATGGGGAAGCAAAAACAGTGAATTGGTCTGAATTTAGATCTGTCTTGATAAAAATTGTGGTTTTGGTAAAAGTATAAAATTATGGTGAGTGAGTGTATACTGCCTTGAGCTTCCAAATTATTTTAGAAAGTTCTTTGTACCATATATATATATATATATATATATATATATATATATATATATATATTTATAAATAGAGAAAGAAAATTACTCCTTGCTATGTCCAGTCCCTGCATTTTCTCAAAAGCCTGGAGTTGTGTGTCCACCACCACAGTCATGACAGAGAGGAGTCTCATTTCCCCCCAAACTTCATCATGCTGTACCTTAACTTGGAGTGAGCTGCTCTCCATCCCAACAGTTTGCCTCTTCTAGACTGTCATGGAATTAGAATCCTATAATACATAGACTTCTGAGTTTGGCTTCTTTCCCTTAGCAAAATACGCTTGGGATTCATTCCTGTTCTTGAAATAATCAGCACTTCATTCCTTTTAATTGCTGAGTAGTCATCAACTTTACGAATGTAACAGAGTTTATATATCCGTTCACTGGTTGAAGTATCTGGACTATCTGTTTTTGATAATTATGAATAAAGCTGCAAAAACAGCTTTGTTCACAGGTTCTTGTGTGAGCATAAGTGTTCATTCTGTTACATCCTTACCTATGAGTGGGATTGCTGAGTCATATTGGATGTATATGTTTAACTTTATATATTTAATTGCTCAGCTATGACAATCCTCTTCATGATATAAATATTACCTTAAGCATATACTTAACCTCTCTCAGCTTCGTTTTATTAAAATGAAAAGATAATATCTACCTACCATAATAATGAAAGGATTCCATTACACAATGCATTTTAACTTTCTGGCAAAGATACCAAGCCTCACTGTAGGTGCTTAGTAAATGCTACTTCTCTTTCCTTCTCTCTGAGATGCGTTTCCATCTTGGATACTGAGATAGGGTCTTTGTCTTAGTCACTGGCCTATTAAGCATGCCCTTCACATTATGTGATGGTGTAGATCATTACAACCTTGGGATTAATAGAAGATCTATAGGACATTTTTGGATTCTGGAGACCAAGATAATAACAACAGATTACATTTGTTGAATAATACTTTGAACCAGGTTTGTCTGACTCAAGTGCCTTCACTCTTAACCACTACTTCTCTTAGCTCATTTTTGTATTTTAAAAAAAGCATCTTTTCGGGCTTCCCTGGTGGCGCAGTGGTTGAGAGTCCGCCTGTCGATGCAGGGGACACGGGTTCGTGTCCCGGTCCCGGAGGATCCCACATGCCGCGGAGCGGCTGGGCCCGTGAGCCATGGCCGCTGAGCCTGCGCATCCGGAGCCTGTGCTCCGCAACGGGAGAGGCCACAACAGTGAGAGGCCCGCGTACCAAAAAAAAAAAAAAAAAAGCATCTTTTCTAAACTTTTGTAATCAGATCATTTAAAGGAGAGGCTTTTTTCATGGTTGGGCTCTACCCCATAGCAATAGCCCAGTCCTCAACAGATAGAGAGAAGATCCATAAATTTTCATCTTGAAAGGAAAAATTTGGTATACAGCATCAGAAAGAAAAATGTAATGTGGATGGTTTTTAAATGCCCTTCTGGAGTTGATCAGTAGTTTGTGGCTGGGACAGGGCAACTTAACAGTCAAAAACTACATTTGGAGGAAAAGAAAATTCCTCCAATAAGCAAAGCTGATGCAGCAAGGTAAGCTTGCAGCATCTGGGTAAAAATGAGAAGTGACTGACTTCCTTTTGTGGATATAATCTTAGCAACTTCATAATGCTGTTATGAGGATTAAATAAGATAATGCCAGCTATCATCAGTACTATAAAAATAAAGATACTCTTTCCATGTAGATTGGCTATGGTGGGGTTTGGTTCTATACTGAAGGGTATTTGATATCGTCTGGTTTTTAAAACATAATGAACAGGTAGAGACATGGTGGAATTAAAGAGAGATTTGCATATGGGCTTTTCCCTCTGTGTTACATAATGAAACGTGAATTCCACACTTCCAGCCATGGAGTGATGACTTTAGCATAAAGGGTTCACCAGGAAGGAGGTGGCCTCTTGGGTTGAGAGACTGCATTCTCATGGAAAAGTAAAAACAAGTGCTTATTTTTAGCTCCGAAAATGCAATCATTCTTGTGCTCAAATATGCTTTACATTACCTAGAAGCAAGTTTATTGGCACTGGGTCTGTTGCGTAACTGAGGAAACCATTGTGTACTATAAAAACATGCTAATGTGAAAACCAGTCCAGTGAGCAACAGGCTAATGGAAGAAACAGGTAGCAGAGTAGAGGAATACTCTTCCGGAGGGTATATAGGAAACTGGAGGGGGAAAAGCTGCTTAGGGCTGCAAGGTTAGCATAAAGGCATCATGCATCGTTGCAACACTTGAGAAAAGGAATTCAAAGTCAGAAGAATAATTACGTTAACAGTGAATGGAATTATTTGTCCTGTTTGGATGCAAATTTTTCTCTCCTATTTGTAATAATCAAAAATCTTGGAGATCTCACATTTTTGTTCTCTATAATACCTTTCTGGGGGCAGATTTTCAATTTCCTAAACTGCAGTGTGAAGAAATTCTCCCAGTGATTCTCGGAGGGTGGGTAGAAACAAGCATTTTAAAAGTAGGCTAACTGGGGCTAAACCTTAATCAAAGACTCAAAGGCAAACAGATTGGACTTGCCTGAGGATAGACCTCTTGATATCCAGAATGGCTAGCTTGATCTCCTGTGCCTCTGGGTCTCATATCTGCAGCTTTTAGAAAGTTTAATTTACGCTTAATATAAAGGCAATATCAGTAAACGTAATTAAAATTATCAATATTATGATTTCTCTGGATAGTTTGGGGGCAGGAAAGTCTCAGCAGATAAGCCACAAATATTTTCCTCCTTCTGATCTAATGGTTGACTGCATGATCTAGCTCAGTTCCCTTGTGAACACTGCGCCTCGGATCTGGGCTCTCACGGCAAGCCCTGCTCCACATTCAGACAGCTCTCTCCAAGGTTAGACGTTGCCCGGGTCTCTCTGACACCCTCCTCTTCCTCTAACTTGTTTCTATGAAAAGCCATTCTCCGTGTTTCCAGGGACCAGGCCCTTTTCTCATTCATTGTCATTATTTTTTATTAACCATATGCTTTGCCGCCTCTGGGCGACACCCAGGCAAGGCAGTAAAGAGGAAATCCAAAATCTCATTAGTGGGTGGGAAAATGCAGGAAAATCAACCCATAGAGATTCGAAAGAAGGGAATACTGAGCTAAAAGCTGAAATTCATGAAAAAGATTTCTCCTTCCCCAGAAATGATTTGATCAGCAAAACCGAAAGCTTTGAAATGACTCATAAAACAGACAAATCTTAGGCAAATAGGATCAAGAAACATGAGTCACAAGTAACCTGAAAAATGAACACAGAGATACATAAAATGTTTGAAAATTAAGAGGATACTATGAAAAACTCTATGACAAATATGAAAACAGAGTTGAAATAGACAATATTTCTGGGACACAGAAAATCAAAATTGGCCCAAGTTCCCACACATGCAGGGTCTGGAGTTACTAGATTTAACCCTTGTATTTCCAGTTCCGTTTCTCCCTCTTCCCTCTTTGGAGCTCGTCTCGTCTGAGACACAAACTCTGCCAAACACCTGTCCAGGTGTTATAATTGGTTGCTCCAGTTAAATCTGCTTCTCCTTATAATTTCATTATTATAAATGGCATCCATAAGGAGAACAGAGGATGCGTGAGCGCTTTGGGGTGCTCAGCATCTCTGCACCGTTCCCTCCAACTCCTCGGGTCCCAGCCTCACCCACTCTCCAAGTTCCCCGGAATGGGAACATTTCACAATTGTCTGCCTATTTTTTCCTGTTTCTCCACAAGGTGTCAGCGATCCATACACATTCCCCTGAATTCTCAGGGTTCACACGTTTCAATTTTCTCTACCTCCGCTCATTGACGCTAAAGTATTTTTCACCTCCAAAATAAGAGATTGCCCTGCCGAGTAACATTTCCAATTCAACCTATACCTGCATAGAAAAGTCACCGAAACAATATACAGCAAAACTCTCAGTGTGGTTATCTCCGTGGGATAAGATTAGAGGTGTGTTTTTTTTCCTTCGTGTTTTTCAGTTTTCTATCTTGAGGCTCAATTACACTATTAAAACTATTTTTTAATTTATTTTTTATGGAAGTATAGTTGAATTACAATGTTGTGTTAAGTAGTGCTGTGCAGCAAAGTGACTCAGTTATACATTATATATATATATACAGTCTTTTTCATGTTCTTTTCCATTGTGGTGTATCACAGGATATTGGATATAGTTCCCTGTGCTCTATAGGAGGACCTTGCTGTTTATCCATCCCATATATAATAGGTTGCCTCTGCTAACCCCAAACTCCCACTCCATCCCTCCCCCAACCTCCTCCCCCTTGGCAGCCACCAGTATGTTCTCTATGTCCCTGATTTTGTTTCTGCTTCATAGATAGGTTCATTCGTGTCATAGTTTAGATTCCACATATAAGTGACATCATATGTCATTTGTCTTTGTCTTTCTGACTTACTTCACTTAAAAACTATTTATTTTTGAATTTAAATCAACCTCTCCTCTCCCCTCCTCTCCCCACTCCTCCTGTCTCTGTCTCTCCCTCACTCTCTGTCTCTCTCTCAATCTCTATTTCTCTTTGTATTTTGGATGAAGGAGAGTTCGATCTTATATCTAAGTCTTGTTATACTATACTTCTTCTTTCATGAATTGTATTTTTCTCACTTGATACTATGTTTAAAGACCTTCCCACCTTCATACACATAAATCTGCCTCCATTTCTTTACAAGCACTGCATAGTCTGTATGTACCGTGGTGCATTTATTCCAATGTTTATGTTTGTTTCCAGTTTTGTCTACTCCAGCACAGCTGCAGTGAACATGCTTGAACTTTCATGTTGGGCACCTGCAAGCACATCTCTAAGGTAGAAACTGAGACAGAAAGTTGCTGAGTCACAGAGGATATTTATTTTTTCATTCTAAGAAGACATTGCCAAAAAGGTACTGTGGAGTAGCTATGAAAATTTACACTCACAAAAGCAGTGAATAAGAGTATTCATTTCTTTACAGCATCATCAGTATTTGATACGTGTGTGTTACTCTGATGAGTAAAAGATTACATTTCTTTGTTCTAATTGGTGTTGCCTCGTTACTGGTGAAGCTGAACATCTTGCCACATGTTCATTTGTCATGTGTATTTCATCTTTTAGAATCAAGACTACCAGTTCATGACTTTTGCCCATTTTTCCATTAAGATTTTTTATTTTTTTTGAAACAAACATCTTTATATATTCCAAATATTAATTTTGCTTTGTTGAAGAATACCTTTTTGCAATGCATTTGGAGAGGAACCGCAGATGGTTTACTTTCTATGTTCAAATAAAGTGGTCTTTACTTGGATCTCGTATGTGTGGGATGTTTTTCCAGCAGTGATGCCTTTGTGTAGAGGAGCTCCCCATTCCTCCTAAGGCTGCCAGTGGGGCAATATACTGTCTTGTCTCTCAGATGCCAGCACCCTGTCATGTGATGCTTGGCCCAAGGCAATGAAACAGAGGGAAGAACTCATTCTGCCCTTCTGTGTTATCCCAGACAGGCATCCCCATGATCACCCTAGACCACTTGCCTCCCTGCCCCTCTGCTGACTGCTCCCTGGGCTAGCGGCACCTCCAGAGCAGTTCCATCTTTTCAACCATTCTCCCAGCATGCACTTGAGCCTATGGTTTCCATCTCCTATGGGATCCCATATTCCTTTCCCCTTTCAGGAAACTTTAGAATCTCTCTTTCTCTCTTTTTTATATTATTTCATTTTTTATTTGTTGACATTTAAACCGGGAACCATATACATGGATTTGAAAGACAGATAGCAAGCTCAAAGGCCTTGAAGTGAGATCATGATGTCCTTATTTTATTTAGCTTTGTGAAGACTGATTGACAGCTTCATCTTACTTTCCAGGGTAGGCACAGATGGTTGTGTTTGTTTGCATGTATTTCTTCCATAATTACTAGGAATACTGGATGTTCAATTTGTGTTTATTCTGAAAGCCATCTTGAATTGGAAGTCTTTCATGATTTGAAAATGGCGCTAAGAGAAAGAAAGCACAAGCAAACCCACAAATATGAAATGCTCATATTATGTCTTAAAAATAAAGCTATTTCATTTAAAAATATTTTTATCCAGCTACAGTGCTGCACTTGGTCCTTTTCTTGGTGCTGAGTCGAAAGGAGTGACTAAGACCCAGCTTTCACTCTACAAAAATGCAGAGCTCTTGAGAAAGAAAAACAGAGCTGGAGGAATCAGGCTCCCGGACTTCAGACTATACTACAAAGCTCAGTAATCAAGACAGTATGGTACTGGCACAAAAACAGAAATATAGGTCAATGGAACAGGATAGAAAGCCCAGAGATAAACCCACACACATATGGTCAAGTTACCTTTAATAAAGGAGGCAAGAATATACAGTGGAGAAAAGACAGCCTTTTCAATAAGTGGTGCTGGGAAAACTGGATAGCTACAGGTAAAAGAATGAAATTAGAACACTGCCTAACACCACACACAAAAATAAACTCAAAATGGATTAAAGACCTAAATGTAAGGCCAGACACTTATATATAAAACTCTTAGAGGAAAACATAGGCAGAACACTCTATGACATAAATCACAGCAAGACCCTTTTTGACCCACCTCCTAGAGAAATGGAAATAAAACCAAAAATAAACACATGGGACCTAATGAAACTCAAAAGCTTTTGCACAACAAAGGAAACCATAAAAAAGACAACCTTCAGAATGGGAGGAAATATTTGCAAACGAAGCAACTGACAAAGGATTAATCTGCAAAATATACAAGTAGCTCATGCAGCTCAATATCAAAAAACAAACAATCCAATCCAAAAATGGTCAGAAGACCTATATACACATTTCTCCAAAGAAGATCTACAGATTGCCAACAAACACATGAAAGGATGTTCAACATCACTAATCATTAGAGAAATGCAAATCAAAACTACAGTGAGGTATCACCTCACACCACTCAGAACAGTCATCATCAAAAAATCTACAAACAATAAATGCTGGAGAGGGTGTGGAGAAAAGGGAACGCTCTTGCACTGTTGGTGGGCAGGTAAATTGATACAGCCAATATGGAGAACAGTATGGAGGTTCCTTAAAATACTCAGAATACAACTACCATATGACCCAGCAATCTCACTACTAGGCATATACCCTGAGAAAACCATAATTTAAAAAGAGTCATGGGGCTTCCCTGGT
>RJWK010004795.1:29714-58080 GCA_004363435.1 Platanista minor
AAAAAAAAAAAAAAAAAAAAGTCATGTACCAGAATGTTCATTGCAGTTCTATTTACAATAGCCAGGACATGGAAGCAACCTAAGTGTCCATTGACAGAAGAACGGATAAAGAAGATGTGGCACATATATACAATGGAATATTACTCAGCCATAAAAGGAAACGAAATTGAGTTATTTGTAATGAGGTGGATGAACCTAGAGACTGTCAGGCAGAGTGAAGTAACTCAGAAAGAGAAAAATAAATACTGTATACTAACACATATATATGGAATCTAAAAAAAAAAAAAGGCTCTGAAGAACCTAGTGGCAGGACAGTAATAAAGATGCAGATGTAGAGAATGGACTTGAGGACAAGACGAGGGGGAAGGGTAAGCTGGGATGAAGTGAGAGAGTGGCATGGACATATATACACAATCAAATGTAAAATAGTTAGCTTGTGGGAAGCAGCCACATAGCACAGGGAGATCAGCTCAGGGCTTTGTGACCACCTATAGGGGTGGGAAAGGGAGGGTGGGAGGGAGACGCAAGAGGGAGGAGATATGGGGATATATGTATACGTATAGCTGATTCACACTGTTATACAGCAGAAACTAACACACCATTGTAAAGCAATTATACTCCAATAAAGATGTTTAAAAAAAAAAAGCAGAGCCTAGGGAAGAAAAGGAAGAAGCTTGTATCAACTATACATGCTTCAAATATATTACATCAGGGGTAGCGCCTAGAGAAATGTTCTGCCCCAAAATCTTGTCTAATTAGTAATTATAATCAGGTCTCTTCCACAATAATAACTAGAGCTATACATTATAATGAGCAAATTTATATTCATCAGCCCATTTATTCTGCAAAACAACCCTGTAAGGTAAGAGCTATTTTTGTCCCACTCTGCATATGGGAACTATTTTAATACTCTGAGCAGACAGTATTTATCCTCCCCGGGCACGATATGCCACAAGAAAAGAACAGTTGGTTGACAGGTTTCCATGGCTTCCACAGGGGGTTTAGCGGCCCTGAATAACTGGGAAAACCAACCAGGCTCAGACCCGCCTCCCAAACCTATTAATAAAAGCTAAGGCCTACACTTTGTCAATTACATCATTGCTCTCCTAAGTATTTCCTATGCATTAAATCCTTAAAACTCCACCACATCCTATGAGGGAAGTGCTATTATGACTGCTTATTCTCCTGAGACACAGAATAGTTAAGTAACTCACCAGAGGTAACACAGCTAGAAGTGGAAGTGTCAGGTTGTTTTTTCAATTTATTTTACTGCAGTATAGTTGATTTACAATGTTGAGTTAATTTCTGCTGTACAGTAAAGTGATTCAGTTGTACACATATACATTCTTTTTCGTATTCTTTTCCGTTATGGTTTATAACAGGGTATTGAATATAGTTCCCTGTGCTATACGGTAGGACCTTGCGGCTTATCCATTCTATATATTATATAATAGTTTGCATCTGCTAATCCCAAACTCCCAGTCCATCTCTCCCCTCCCCACCTCCCCGTGGTAACCATAAGTCTGTTTTCTATGTCTGTCTGTTTCTGTTTCGTAGATAAGTTCATTTGTGTCATATTTTAGATTCCACATATAAGTGAAATCATATGGTATTTGTCTTTCTCTTTCTGACTTAGGAAGTGTCAGGTTTTGAACCCAGGCAGTCGTTCAGAGTTTACACTCCAAACCACAGGTAGGCAAACTATAGCTGTTTTTGTTCAGTCTTCAAGCTAAGAGTGGCTTGTGTCATTTTTAAGGCTTGTAAAAACAAACAAAAGGCAAGGAATAACATGTGATAGAGACCATTTATCACCCACAAAGAGTAAAGTATTTACTCTCGGGCCCTTTACAGAAAAAAGTTACCAATCTCTGCTGTGAACCACGATACTACAACAGAGACTGTTGAATTAGCGCTGAGCCAACTTCTGATAGCTCTCTATCCAAAGCTTATCTCAGAATCATGTTTGATTGTGATAATAGTAGCAGAGGATGATGAACATGTTTGCACAAGAATATCAGGAAACGATGAGACTTGAGTATAGATGACTGGTTTGGCTCTCCAAGTTCTTTTATGTCTCTGAATCTTGGGTTCAAAGAACTGCTTTTTATTTGCTCGGGACTTCTATGAATACTTAGACCCATTTGATTTTCAGGTAGCATCTCCATTCCCAGAATTATCTGGAAGTTTTGTTCTAAAGGGAAGACAGAGCAGGGGTGGTTTACTATTCATCACTCCTTGTCACAAAAAGATGCTGTGACCCCTGAGTTTATTGCAGAGGACCTGTTGTAGCAGGAAGAGTTAATATTTTGGTGAACATCTTGGTGCTGTGATCCTTGACAAGGCCCTTAAATTTTGACCTACAGCATAACGTTAGTTCCTGTTACACAACATAGTGATTTGATATTTCTACACATTTCAAAATGATCACCATGATAAGTCTAGTTATGACCTGTCAATATACGAAGATATTACATAATTATTAACTATATTTACCACATAGATTTTATACCTACGAATCATTTACTTTGCAACTGGAAGTTTGTACCTCAATCTCTCTTGTCTATTTCTTTCCTCTCCCTACCCCCATTCCCTCTGGCAATCACTTGTTTCCTCTCTGTATCTATAACTCTGTTTCTGTTTTGTTATGTTTGCTTGTTTTGTTTGTGAGATTCCGCACATTAATGAAATCACATGGTATTTGTCCTTCTCTGACTTATTTCACTTAGCATAATACCCGCTAGGTCCATCCGTGTTGTCACAAATGACAAGATTTCATCCTTTTTATGGCTGGGTAATATTCCACTGTATATATATACCACATCTTTATCCATTCATCTATTGATGGACATGAAGTTTACTTCCATATCTTGGCTATTGTAAATAATGCTGCAGTACACAGAGGGTTGTGTATATCTTTTCAAAATACTGTTTTCTTTTTCTTCAAATACCCAGGAGTGGAATTATTGGATCATATGGTAGTTCTATATTTAATTTTTTGAGGAATCTCCATACTGCTTTCCATAGTGGTTGCACCAATTTACATTCCAACCAGCAGCGCAGGAAGTTTCCCTTTTTTCCACATCCTTACCAACACTTGTTATTTGTTATCTTTTTGATAATAACTATTCTGACAGGTGCGAGGTGTTATCTATCTGTGGTTTTGATTTGTACTTCTCTGATAATTAGTGATGTTGAGCATCTTTTCATGCGCATGCCTGCTAGCCATCTGTGTATCTTCTTTGGAAAAATGTCTATTCAGATCCTCTGCCCATTTTTAATCAGTTTGTTTATTTTTTTGATGTTGAGTTATATGAGTTCTTTGTATATTTTGGATATTAACCACTTATCAGATATGGTAGGGCACAAAGTGTGTGCTTTGGAGCCAGGGACTTAGATGTGAAGGCTAACTTTGCTACTTGATGGGTATGTGGTCTTTAGAAATGAATTTTTTTTACCTTGCCTATACCTCAGTTTTCTTACCAATGAAATTTGGAATATGATGCCTGCTTGGCAGGGTAGTTGTGATAATTATAAAATATGTAAGTGGGCACTCAATAAGGATAGGTATCACAATTTCAGTAAACTTTCCAGTTACCATCATTTGATTGGTCATTCACTTCTGCTCTGATTTGAATCATCTGATCGTATCCATACCCCTCCCCTCCCCCTGATTGTAGATTATTTGTGCTGAATTTATTGATTTCTTATTTAAAATGTTGGGAACATTGCCTCTGAAGGCCATTTTTTCTGGATCAGCTTAGGGAGGTGAGGAGGTGAGAATGCTGAGTTCCCTGGCAGCTGTTTCTAGAAGACATGTGGCTACGAGGAGCTGAGTCAGAAGTCAGGCCGTTCCAGTGTATGTATGTTAATCCCATCCTCCTAATTTATCCCTTCCCTCCCCTTCCCTTTGGTAACCATAAGTTTGTTTTCTATGTCCGTGGGTCTATTTCTGTTGTGTAAATAAGTTCATTTGTATCTTTTTTTTCCCAGATTCCACATATAAGTGATATCATATGATATTTGTCTTTCTCTGTCTGGCCTACTTTGCTTAGTACGATAATCTCTAGGTCCATTCATGTTGCTGAAAATGGCATTATTTCATTCTTTTTTATGGCTGAGTAATATTCCATTGTGTATATATGTATCCCATCTTCTTTATCCATTCATCTGTCGATGGACACTTAGGTTGCTTCCATGTCCTGGCTATTGTAAATAGTGCTGCAATGAACATAGGGGTGCATGTATCTTTTCGAATTATGGTTTTCTCCAGATATATGCCCAGGAGTGGGATTGCTGGGTCATATGGTAACTTTATTTTTCATTTTTTAAGGAACCTCCATACTGTTCTCCATAGTGACAGTACAAATTTATATTCCCATCAGTACTGTAGGAGGGTTCCTTTTTCTCCACACCCTCTCCAGCATTTATTATTTGTAGACTTTTTGATGATGGCCATTCTGACTGGTGTGTGGTGATACCTCATTGTAGTTTTTATTTGCATTTCTCTAACAATTAGCGATGTTGAGCAATTTTTTTCATGTGCCTGTTGGCCGTCTGTAAGTCTTCTTTGGAGAAATGTCTGTTTAGATCTTCAGCCCATTTTTTGATTGGAAAGTTTGTTTTGTTTTTGTTTTGTTTTGTTTTTGATATAGCACAGGGAACTATACTCAATATTTTGTAATAACCTCCAAGGGAAATGAATCTGAAAAAGAATATCTATATCTATATCTGAATCACTGCACTGTACACCTGAAACTAACACAACATTGTAAATCAATTACACTTCAATTTTGAAAAAAGAATCATTTATATTTATTTTTTTTAAAAAGGAGTCATGCCATTCTAGAGAGGCCGGGGCAGTCTGACTCACAGCAAAGAGACCCCACTCTCCACAAAGTTCAATTAAGGCTTATGTACAAAATTCTGTATGTGATGGGATTACATATATAATTCTGGTGATAGGATTATAAATATTTAATGAGGTATGTTTAGTGTGTAAATATATATAATCTTGAAAGTATGTGTGTATATAGGGTGCACATAAAATATGTGTCCTTATAAAGTATTATGTGTGCGTATGCATACATATATACTATTTTTCATATGCACACATTTCTCAAAGTTGGACTCTGGAGCATTGTCAGAAAGGTAAAAGATGAAATGCATGAGTTGTGAGTAAGAAACTAGGAAAATGTAAAGAGTGAATCATCTAGCAAAGGCACATTATGTCCAGTACCTCCTACAATTAGGGCTTCTAGCACATTTTATTTTTCCTGATTTCTCTAATCATATGCAGTTCTTCTATAATTAACTGCATAAGGTTTTTGAATGAGTAGAAAAACTATTTGCTGAAGGCAAAGACTCGATAATTTTCACACAAATATGTGTGCCTCTTTGACATATGCTGTTCTTAAAATCAGCTGATATTTTTGTATACACCCCATATACCAAGCCCCTACAGGAACAGTCTGAAGACTCGCCTACTCACTGTCTATCAATTACCTTATAGAAAGTGTAATACTAATGGCAGCAGTTGCTTTCTGACCTCCTTGCCATGATCCATTTCCACCCATTAAGGTATCACATTATTCACTTTTGCAAAACATGAATCATAAATGAAATATTGATTTTAAAAATCACAAACTGCTTTACATTAAAAAAACCCCCACAATTCCTCTAAAGCAAAACTTCTGCTAAGTTGAAATAAGAATTCATACCATTTAAAAGGCACAATGCAGTTCAAGGACTTCATAGTGATCAAAAAATATGTTCATGCGTAGTTTCTTTTTATGATAACTTTATTTTTAAGATCTTAAAATTATTTGTTCTTCAAAGTTATCATCACTTTATTGTATACATTTGGAGAGATTTGTATCTTTTATTAAAGCAAAGAAGTATATATTTTAAAAACCACAAATCTGTTTTCTGGATGCTCAGTGAAGAAATTAGGTCTAAGTTTCAGGAGCAAAAGTAAAGACAATTCATCAGGAGGGTGATTCTAGTGTAAGGTGCTATCACCAAATATGATGTAGTGTCTTTCAGTATTGTTAATGTCTTTTGCAGAAGAATGAAAGAACTTTGATCTTCTGAGACAAGTGAGACACTAGATATTTATGGAACTATAAACTTGTCTCTCTAATTGGGATAATGTGAGACAAGTGGTTAAATCCATCATGAAAAATGATCAGCTCTTTTGAATAAGACTTCACCCCATCATTTACAAAGAATTATGGTTGATGCAGGGAGCATTTAGCTCTGTCTTCATAAAAATAATGTGTAGTGCTGAGGAGCTGCATCTCTGAATTGAACATTAGACAGAAAGGATGCTAATGAAAAGGATGGGATGATGAATTCTACCATGTTCTGACTTCACTTTTAAAGCCTGGAGAGATCCTCAAATACACAATGTAAAGGTGGTTCCCTCAAGCTGAGACTCTCTTACAGGAAAAACAGATCTATAGCAGTATCTACATCTGTGTCTATGTCTATACACCAACACACACAAAAGATGCACATCAGACAACACATGAGCTCACTCACATGCTGAGACATCCAGGTGAGTGGATCATGAGTATAGATGCTCATGCACTTACCACAAAAGTCTCAGTAAACATGAAGGAAATGAATATTTTGATTCATGGGTCACATGCCCAGTGAGGACTTCCCCTTTGTGGTCCATCACTGACATTCATTTTCTAAGCATCTGACTTCCCAGAGAAGAGGCAAAGTTGAGATTTGAGTATCTAGCACTGCATGGGAAATGGTCTGGGTCAGTTGTGCAAGGCACACTGATTGGAAAAAAGGAGGTGATACTGGATACTTTTTAAGATCTTCTCTAGCTTAAAATTCTAACAGTTCTCATCTTTTCTTGGTCAAGTATATCCCATTAGGAAATATCTCTCTGGCTAAATAATGACAAGGAAGATGACCTCATGATAAAGATAGACAAAAGGATGGGAAGAAAAAAGGAAGAGAGGAGAAAGGGAGGGAAGAAGACAGAGAGAGAGAGAGAGAGAGAGAGAGCCCTTAGGGGATGAGGGCAGACATTTCAAAGAAAGGATGAGAGCAGCACCACTCGTGTGTGCAGTTGACTGCTTGACAAAGATGTGGAGAAATACTCGTGGGTTTGAGTGTCAGTGGACTGAGGGCAGGATTTAGCTAATCCACGACCATATGGAGGGGGTTGTAAAATAGAGTGTAATCTGCCACTTCTGTCCCTAGAATCTTCACTCTGCAGAGGGACCAAGGGCTGGGCCAAGGATTGAAATTTTCCTGAAGGCAGAGAAGAATTTAACCACAATTACAAGAGGATGTGGTCTCTGAGTTTGACGAACATCTTCTAAGCTCACAGCCTGACCCCTTCTAGGCTTGGCCTAACTTTGTCCCATCTAACCAGGGACGGGTTCCAGGCTTTACTAGCCTTGGTGTGCACATGGCCCATGCTCCAGATTATCAGTTATTCGTTCACTCTCGTAGTGATCACCAGGGCCTGAGGGCTGAGGGAAGAATGAATAAGTTAAACAGAGAGGAATTTTTTTTGTTTGTTTTTTGTTTTTTGTGGTACGCGGGCCTCTCACTGTTGTGGCCTCTCCCGCTGCGGAGCACAGGCTCCGGACCCGCAGGCTCAGTGGCCATGGCTCACGGGCCCAGCAGCTCCGCAGCATGTGGGATCTTCCTGGACCGGGGCACGAACCCGCGTCCCCTGTATCGGCAGGCGGACTCTCAACCACTGCTCCACCAGGGAAGCCCAACACAGAGGAATTTTAGGGCAGTGAAACTACTCTGTATGATAGTATAAAGATGGATACATGTCATTACACATTTGTCCAAACCCATAGAATATACAACACCAAGAGTGAACCCTAATGTAAACAACGCACTCTGAGTGATAATGACGTGTCATTGTAGGTTCATCAGTTGTAACGAACATACTTCTCTAACAGGGGGTGTTGAAATGGGGTGGCTGTTCATGTGTAGGGGCAGGAGGTATATGGGAATCCCTGTACCTTCCACTCAATTTTGCTATAAACCTAAAACTTCTCTAAAAAATAAAGTCTATTAAAAGTGGAAAAAATGCTCTGGTAATAGGAATCCCAATATAATGCTGTCCCTAAAAGGTGAATGTGTCTATTATGATAAATACTTCTAGTGCTCGCTAATATTTCTGATTATTCTTTCCTTCTGTTCTTACAAGGGGATTGTGCCTCCCCCACCCACCTTGAAATTGAATATGGTCATATGACTTCCTTTGGCCAATGAAATGTGAATGAAAGTGGGACAGATTATGTGTGCTTGCCTTGAGAAAAAGGACATAAAAGGATTTAAAACCCAGAAAGTGGGTTTCTCATTCTTTTCCTGGGAAACTAGAGTAGTAAGAACTTGGGCTGAAACTCAGTGGGAGAGTCTGAGGGCTGACACTCCTCTTGCAGAAGGCTGGGGAGGCTTAGGTGTGGCTGTTGTTTTCCCGTTAATGGAGCCCTTAGGGAATTTGTTAGCACAAATATACTTAAAAGTGGTGAATCAATGGTCAGGACCTAAGAGTTCCTGTGAACCTCTCTAGGAACCAAAGTTCAATTGCAAGAACAATGTATTTCAGAATATGGGTGGTGGTTTCTAGAAGCAATCAAGCAAAAATGGGAATTAGAAACTTCTAGATGTAAAAGCATCTAGATTAAATGTCTTTTAACGCAAACTTTTATTAGGGTTTGGATTTACTCCTTAAAATACCCGAGGCCAGGACTTTCATTATATCTCACAAGTAGCCCATCCTATCTCTCCATAGTTCTAAGAGATGAATTGATTTTATTCTTGTCATTCTCCTGCTCGATCAATTATTGAGACTCCTCAATAGTTGAAGACAGTGAGCATCTCCTGCTTCCATTTCTTTCTTTCCCACCTCAGGCTTCTCATTGCCTTTAAATGTTCATCATGCTACTCAGTTACACATTATATTTTTTATCCAATGATTAATTTACGTAAGTAACACCATCATATGTTTTTATAAAAGTTGAAACAATAGAGACAAAATCTAGAATAAAATGCTTAAATCCCCTTTCATTACCCTCCACCCTTACCCCAACTTCCTATGTTTCTCTTCAGAGGTAAATGTGTTAAACAGTTTGGTACAGATCTTTCCAGCTTTTATGTCATACGTTTACATTCTATATCTGCATGTACGCAGAATATTGTGGTTTGTACTTGTTTTTACTTGATGGAATTATATTACAGGTTTCATAGGTTTCCATTGATTTATATATTTCCATTGAACGCTAGTTTTAGAGATGTTACTATAGCCGAACTTATAGACATATCTCACTCTATTTGACGGCTGCAAAAGTATTCCATAGTGTGACTGCATCATAATTTATTTAACATTCCTTTATGGTTAGCCCTTTAGGTGCTTTTCAGTTTTTCAGTACTGTAACCAATGCTGAAATAAATATCTTTGTCTATGCATCTTTGTACCTATGTTCAGATATTTCTTATAAGATAGATTCTTAGCAGTAGAATTGCTTATTAGAATGGTAAACTTAACTTTTTATAGAGTCTATCTTAGCATCCTCCTATTATTTCTACAGTGTTCATGCTGTGCTAATTTGCAAGCCCATAAAGAGCACAAGCAATCATCTATTTTCACATGACAACATTTCTTAGCCTAAGACGACTGATACAGATAATGGTAGTAGGAGTGAGTTGCTACCAGTAAAACAGAACATGGGATATATGGCAGTGGCTTCAGGGCCAGCCAGTGGTGAGTTCTGTGTTGAGCCTGAAGAGATGGTAACCCATATTATGCAGTGGTGAAACATGTGGTCAAACTATTTCCCTGATAACTTGGAAAGCAGATAATATATCAAACGAGCTGATGGCTTTAGGCAAGGGTATTGGGAAACAGCATGCTGGTAGCAAGTTTTGGTGATTATTGTCTCCACTTGACAAGGTACTAGGATAAAGAGATGAAGTCATAAACAATTGCCAACTTAAGGAGATTAAAGAGACCAGAGTCTAGAAATTCCAGGATTGCAATCTGAAAGATACAGCTATTCTTCATCTTCAATCCTTTGAGCAACAAAGACCATTAACATTTAGTTTGTCCAAAAGAAGAGCACACACTTAACACCCTGAGGCAAGGCTTTAAGAAGAACCCAGCATCCTATGTGCAACATCCCTATAAAAATGCACGAACTGAATGTACTATGACTAAATAATCAGACAAACCCAAACTGATAAATATTCAACAAAACAACTGACCCATACTCTTCAAAAATAATAATGGCATTAAAGGTAAAGAAAGGACACAAAAGACACATGACAATTAAATGCAGTCTGTGATCCTGGATTAGAAAAATCAGTAACATTATTGGAATAATTGGATAAATTTGAATAAGATAAGATAAGAATATTACAATTATCTGAATTTGATAATTATACCGTGGTTATGTAAAAGTATGTCCTTATTACATGCTGAAATATTTAAGAGTACAATATCATCACTGCAACCTACTCTCTAATGGTTCAGCAATAATGATGTGTGTGTGTGTGTCTAAAGCTAGCAAGAAAAATCTAAAAATAGAGAATGTAAATGTGACAAAATATTAATAATTGGTGAATCTAGGAAAAGGATATATGGGGATTTCTTATACTATTCTTACCTTACTACCTTGGTGTAACTTTGAAAATTTTGAAAAGAAACTTTTAAAAAAATACTAAACCTTGGAACAGGGTCACAATATCTTAGACCTGCTACCTTTTGTTAAAAATATCTGAATAGGGGCTTCCCTGGTGGCGCAGTGGTTGAGAGTCCGCCTGCCGATGCAGGGGACGCGGGTTCGTGCCCCGGTCCGGGAAGATCCCACATGCCGCGGAGCAGCTGGGCCCATGAGCCATGGCCGCTGAGCCTGCGCATCCGGAGCCTGCGCTCCGCAATGGGAGAGGCCACAACAGTGAGAGGCCCACATACCGCAAAAAAAAAAAAAAAAAAAAAAAAAAAATCTGAATAAGGTAGCACTCAGTAATCATTAAGTTGGACATGAATTAATGAAGTGAGAATAAGGGTGTGGTTCTTCCACAAAAGTTTAATGCACTTAAGATGTTCACATATAAAAATAATTTGGGTTGTCACTCTTGGCATGTGGAGCTGACTGAAATCAAATAGATAAAAGTCAACTAAGTTTTTACTGAGTACTACTGTCATGGAAATGCCAGCCTTGACTAAAAGAATCTGATGGGTCAAAACTCACTACAATCCTTGCCCCCAACCCTCCACGAGTAGGAAACAGGCAAAGAAAGTTGCTCAGCCTCCCAAGAGGGCTTATTCTTCAATGGTCTCTTCAGATGTGGTCAAGAAGAATAATGGCAAAGCATGGACTTCCTGGAGCACAGAGCTAAAAGGCTTAGAAAACAATGCACCTGGACCAAAACAAGGAAGGCTCCCCACCCCCATCAGAGGGAACAGCTGCAATATTTGCACAATATGACTTCAGAATGGCTATGGAAGATTAGTTGCTATGAGCCTCATTCTTTCTGAACGTGGATGTTCATGGTGATTATTCAATTCTGGTCTCATTATTGTTTGCTGAGTTTGGGATGTATAATGTGTCCTTTTGCTTCATAGAACTCTTGGCCAAGAGAAAGCACAGGAGAAATAAATCGCATGAGATTCTGAACTGTGAGCCTAATATAGTGATTTCAAGGCAGATGGGGGTTGTTTCTCTTGGGAAAGGGGTGATGAGTAGATTTTGTCTAAGAAGGAGAGGGCCAGTGAGTCTGTTAGATTACATTATCTTAAAAATATTTGCAGAGCCTTCCTCTAATAAAATTATATATCTAGCCTATTGATGCCAGGCTTGGCCATTTGCTTTCCTTTGGTAAGTGAAATAGGAGCAAAAAGTGATAGGTGCTGTTTCTGAATGGAAATCTTAACAGCCATCATCCACTTTTGTCAATCTCTTTTCTCTTGTAGGAGGCCAGAATTTCCCAGGTGGAATTTGCTCCATCTGCCTGAGGTGAAATATGTAAAGAAGACATGGGCTGGTCTTTATAGTCAAATCATGACAGATATGTAATTTGAGAAAGAAATAAACTTTGAAGATTATAAAACAAAGGTTTTGAGGTTGTTCGTTATTACAAAATAACTGAGCCTAAGCTGATTGATTCAGGAATGGTAACAACTAAAGTGTTCAAATATCCGCAAATTATGAATTTTATATATAAATTTTAGACTTCATCATTCACAATATATTCTTAAGGATAACCATTAAAAATAGAAGTAAAATACACAGCATCTATACCAGTGAGAAGAATAGGAAATAAAATTTCAATGAATGTTGATACTGATTGTCACTAGGTGATGGTTCCGGGGGGTTCATTATACTATGCTACTTTCATACATATTTGGAAATTCCCATGATAAAGAGTTTTTAAAAATTAAGTATAATTAATCAGAGAAACAAATTAAATAAGGGGAAAACATGATTACCTTGACGGGCATCAAAAACATATCCTAGGTCTTCCCAGGTGGCGCAGTGGTTGAGAGTCCGCCTGCCGATGCAGGGGACACGGGTTCGTGCCCTGTTCCGGGAAGATCCCACATGCCGTGGAGCAGCTGGGCCCGTGAGCCATGGCTGCTGAGCCTGTACATCCAGAGCCTGTGCTCCACAGCAGGAGAGACCACAACAGTGAGAGGGCCGTGTACAGAAAAAAAAAAAAAAAAAAAAATCCTAAAAGTCAATATCCAAGCTTGATTTTTTAAAATCCTTAGCACACTAGGAATAGCTTTTCTTTTTTTACATCCGTTAAAGGATTTCTGTTAAAAAAAACCCTCAACTATATAAAAATATCATACTTAATGCTAAAATGTTAGTAATCTTCTTAAAACAAGAACAAGAAAAGGATGCCCACTATCACTTCTATTCAAGGGTTTATAAAGTATCTGAGTTAAGACAAAAAGACATACTGATACACATACATATGTACCCATATGCATACCCAAACAAACAGATAGATAAATCAGTAAATAAATAAATAGTTTTTAAATTAAGACAAAATTAAGGAGTTGGAAAGTAAGAAACAAAACTGTCATTGTGTAGAAATTATGACTGTCAACATATAGAATCCCAACTAATCAGCAGATAAATTGTTAAAAATGAGAAAAGAAAGTTTATCAAAATGGCCAATAAAAGCAGTATTCAAAAACTTCATTGCAGAGTCTATAGACCACAACAATTTTCAAATTTGATTTTTAAAATATCATTGTAACAGCAATATATACATTTATATCACCTAGGAATAAATTTAGCAAGGTATGTATAAGACTTATGTGAAAATATTAAATTCCATTGAAAGATATTAAAGGTGACAAACTTTGTACCCCATCTTCATGGATACAAAGTTTCAATATCACATCACAGAGATGTCAGTTCTCCTCAAATTAATCCATAGATTTAGTGCAACTATCGATATTTGGGTTGGCCAAAAAGTTCGTTCGGGTTTTTCCATAACATGGTATGGAAAAACTCAAATGAACTTTTGGGCCAATACAGTGCAATTATCAATAGTGTTCTTTCAAAGAATCTGTCAAGCTGATTTTAAAAGTATTCAGTCCCAGGCATAGATCCAGAATAAAGAAAATAAAGAGTGGGAAATTACCATATCAAATAAAAGAACTATAAAGCTATGTTCTGGTAATCTGGACACAGGAATAGACCATCAAACATAATAATGAAATCAGAAACAAACCTACACAAACAGGGTGATTCAATACATATCTGAGGTTCATTGCAGATAATCAAGGAAATAATAGAATATTCAAGCAATTGTTCTGGAACAATTGGTTATCCATGTGAAAAAAAATGAAATTGGATTTCAATGTAATCTCATGCACAAAAAATCAGTTTCCTTTGGATTTAAGTCTAAAATGTAACCAGCAAAACTTTAACACTCTTTAGATAGAAGCAAATATTTTTATGATCTTAGCATACAAAAGAGCTATTTAAACATGAAACTAAAGCATTAACCTTTAAAATAGTTCATAAATTCCACTGCATTAATAGTAAGAACTTCTATTTATCAAAATACGCCATAAGTAGAGCCAAAAATAAGTAACAAGAAGGAAAACTGTATTTGTCACATTTAAACCTTGAATGCCTAAACAGAACACAGAATCCTATAAATAAATAAAAAAGTACACCAGCAAAGTAGTCCTTCTCCAACTTCAATGAACACACTAATCCCCTGGGAATCTTGTTTAACTGAAGCTAATTCTGGGATGCATGCTGAGATTTCTAACAAGCTCTCAGATGATGGTGATTCAGCTTGTCTACAGTCAACACTAAATGAAAACGCATGACAATATTTTGGCAGAAGATCTGAACAGGAATTTCATAGAAGAAGAATTACAAGTGGTCAATTCTTTTTTAAAAAAGAAAGAAATGGTGCTCAATTTCATAAGTAATGAGAATGATGTTGCAAAAATTGAAAATTCTGATAATTCCAAGTGTTGTGAATGAACAGAAGCTCATACTCTGATAGTGAACCTTTGTTTTTGTTTAATTAGCATAGGCACTTCGTTTATAGAACGATTACGTTACTACATGCTCATCAAGTGGAAAATAAGACAGCAGTAAAATGAATCACAGATGCACATAACAACATGAGTAATTTTAAAATATAATTTTTAGTGAAAAAAAAATCACAGAAGAGAACAAAATCAGGTTACTTAAAAAAAGAAAAATAAACAATACATTGCTTGGAGTTGTGCACATATGAGATAATAATATTTTAGAAAGGAAAGACATTATTTTTAAAGATTTAGAATTATGGTTAGCTCTGGGAGAGCAGCACAGCAAAGAAGTACAGAAGGAGCATGTGGTTCTAGTGATACTCTCAATTTGTATGTTGTGTCATATTTCACAGATAATCTTGTAATTACTACATGTCATAACATATGTATGTTATGTATATATGTTTATATGTACCACATATTCACAAAAAATATTTAAATAAATTTATAAATATAAAAATTTGCTTATGTTTATATATAGGTACAGACATATTCTCATTGAAGTGTGTTAGTGTGTGTATGCATCTTGAACAACTATCTAAAATTAACGTGAGCTTCAAGATATGGAAGAGTAAGAAGTGGAGATCATCTTCCTCTCAAAAAATATATCAGAAATACATCTACATGTGGAACAACTCCTACAGAACACCAAATGAATGCTGGCAGAAGACATCAGACTTCCCAAAAGGCAAGAAACTCCACACGTACCTGGGTAGGGCTAATGAAAAAAGGAAAAAACAGAGACAAAAGAATAGGGACAGGACCTGCACCACTGGGAAGGAGCTGTGAAGGAGGAAAAGTTTCCACACCCTACAAAGCTCCTTCACTGGCAGGTATGGGGGGTGGGGGTGGGGGCAGGGGGAAGCTTCGGAGCCACAGAGGACAGCACAGCAACAGGGGTGCAGAGGGCAAAGTGGAGAGATTCCCACACAGGAGATCAGTGCCAACCAGCACTCACCAGCCCGAGGGGCTTGTCTGCTCACCCGCCGGGGCGGGTGGGGGCTGGGAGCTGAGGCTCCGGCTTCGGAGGTCAGATCCCAGGGAGAGGACTGGGGTTGGCTGCGTGAACACAGCCTGAAGGGGACTAGTACACCACAGCTAGCAGGGAGGGAGTCCGGGAAAATGTCTGGAGCTGCCGAAGAGGCAAGAGACCATTGTTTCAGTGTGCTCCAGGAGAGGGGATTCAGAGCATCGCCTAAATGAGCTCCAGAGATGGGCAGGAGCTGCGGCTATCAGCGCGGACCCGAGACGGGCATGAGATGCTAAGGCTGCTGCTGCAGCCACCAAGAAGCCTGCGTGCGAGCACAGGGCACTATCCACACCTCCCCTCCCGGGAGCCTGTGCAGCCCGTTACTTCCAGAGTCCTGTGATCCAGGGACAACTTCCCCGGGAGAACACACGGTGAGCCTCAGGCTGTTGCAACATCACGCCAGCCTCCACTGCTGCAGGCTTGCCCCACATTCCGTACCACTCTCTCCCCCGAGCCTGAGTGAGACAGAGCCCCCGAAGCAGCTGCTCCTTTAACCTTGTCCTGTCAGAGCAAAGAACAGACGCTCTCAGGCAACCTACACGCAGAGGCGGGGCCAAATCCAAAGCTGAGCCCTGGGAGCTGTGCAAACAAAGAAGAGAAGGGAAATCTCTCCCACCAGCCACAGGAGCTGCGGATTAAATCCCCACAGTCAACTTGATGTACCCTGCATCTGTGGAATACTTGAATAGACAACGAATCATCCCAAAATTGAGGCAATGAACTTTGGGAGCAAGGATATACATATTTTTCACATTTTCTCTTTTTGTGAGTGTGTATGTATATGCTTCTTTGTGTGATTTTGTCTGTACAGCTTTGCTTTTACCATTTGTCCTAGGGTTCTGTCTGTCCGTTTTTTTTTTTGTTTGTTTTGTTTTATTTTTTAGTATAGTTTTTAGCACTTGCTATCATTGGTGGATTTGTTTTTTGGTTTGCTTGCTCTCTTTTTTCTTTCTATTTTTTATTACTTTTTAATTTTTAAATTTTTGCTAAATATTTTTTATTTTAATAACTTTATTTTATTTTATTTTTTCTTTCTTTCTTTTTTTCTCCCTTTTCTTCTGAGCCATGTGGCTGACAGCGTCTTGATGCTCCTGCTGGGTGTCAGGCCTGAGCCTCTGAGGTGGGAGAGCCAAGTTCCAGACATTGGTCCACCAGAGACCTCCTGGCTCCACATAATATCAAACGACAAAAAATCTCTCAAGATCTCCATCTCAAAGCTAAGACCCAGCTCCACTTAATGACCAGCAAGCTACAGTGCTGGACACCCTATGCCAAACAACTAACAAGACAGGAACACAACCACACCCATTAGACGACAAGCTGCCTAAAATCATAATACAGTTACAGACACCCCAAAACACACCACCAGATGTGGTCTTGCCCACCAGAAAGACAATATCCAGCCTCATCCACCAGAACACAGGCAGCAGTCCCCTCCACCAGGAAGCCTACACAACCCACTGAACCAACTTTACCCACTGGGGGCAGACATCAAAAAAAATGGGAACTACGAACCTGCAGCCTGCGAAAAGGGGACCCTAAACACAGTAAGTTAAGCAAAATGAGAAGACAGAGGAACACACAGAAGATGAAGGAGCAAGGTAAAAACTCACCAGACCAAACAAATGAAAAGGAAATAGGCAGTCTACCTGAAAAAGAATTCAGAGTAATGATAGTAAAGATGATCCAAAATCTTGGAAATAGAATGGAGAAAATAAAAGAACGTTTAACAAGGACCTAAAAGAACTAAAGGACAAACAGACAATGATGAACAACACAATAAATGAAATTAAAAATTCTCTAGAAGGAATCAAGAGCAGAATAACTGAGGCAGAAGAACGGATAAGTGACCTGGAAGATAAAATAGTGGAAATAACTACCGCAGAGCAGAATAAAAAAAAAAGAATGAAAAGATTTGAGGACAGTCTCAGGGACTTCTGGGACAACATTAAATGCACCAACAATTGAATTATAGGGGTCCCAGAAGAAGAAGAGAAAAAGAAAGGGACTGAGAAAATATTTGAAGAGATTATAGTTGAAAACTTCCCTAATATGGAAAAGGAAATAGTTATTCAAGTCCAGGAAGCAGAGAGAGTCCCATACAGGATAAATCCAAGGAGAAACATGCTAAGACACATATTAAACAAACTATCAAAAATTAAATACAAAGAAAAAGTATTAAAAGCAGCAAGGGAGGGCTTCCCTGGTGGCTCAGTGGTTGAGAGTCCGCCTGCAGATGCGGGGGACAAGGGTTCGTGGCCCAGTCTGGGAGGATCCCACATGCCGCGGAGCGGCTGGGCCCGTGGGCCATGGCCACTGAGTCTGCGCGTCCGGAGCCTGTGCTCCGCAACGGGAGAGGCCACAGCAGTGAGAGGCCCACTTACTACAAAAAAAAAAAAAAAAAAAGCAACAAGGGAAAAATGACAAATAACATACAGGGAATCTCCATAAGGTTAACAGCTGATCTTGCAGCAGAAACTCTTCAAGCCAGAAGGGAGTGGAAGGAGATATTTAAAGTGACGAAAGGGAAAACCCTACAACCAAGATTACTCTTCCCAGCAGGATCTCTTTCAGATTTGACAGAGAAATTAAAACCTTTACAAACAAGCCAAAGCTAAGAGAATTCAGCACCAGCAAACCAGCTTTACAACAACTGCTAAATGAACTTCTCTAGGCAGGAAACACAAGAGAAGGAAAAGGCTTATGAAAACAAACCCAAAATAATTAAGAAAATGGTAATAGGACATGCATATTGATAACTACCTTAAATGTAAATGGACTAAATGCTCCAACCAAAAGACATAGACTGGCTGAATGGATACAAAAACGAGACCCATACATATGCTGTCTACAAGAGACCCCCTTCAGACCTAGGGACACATACACACTGAAAGTGAGGGGTTGGAAAAAGATATTCCATGCAAATGGAAATCAAAAGAAAGCTGGAGTAGCAATTCTCATATCAGACAGAATAGACTTTAAAATAAAGACTATTACAAGAGACAAAGAAGGACACTACATAATGATCAAGGGATCAATCCAAGAAGATGACATAACAGTTGTAAATGTTTATGTACCCAACATAGGAGCACCTCAATACATAAGGCAAATGCTAACTGCATAAAAGGGCAAATCAATAATAACACAATCATAGTTGGAGACTTTAACACCCCACTTTCACCAATGGACAGATCATCCAAAATGAAAATAAATAAGGAAACACAAGCTTTAAGTGATACATTAAACAAGGTAGACTTAATTGATATTTGTAGGATATTCCATCCAAAAACAACAGAATACACATTCGTCTCAAGTGCTCATGGAATATTCTGCAGGATAGATCATATCTTGGGTCACAAATCAAGCCTTGGTAAATGTAAGAAAATTGAAATCGTAACAAGTATCTTTTCCGACCACAATGCTATGAGACTAGATATCAATTACAGGAAAAAATATGTAAAAAATATAAACACATGGAGGCTAAACAATATACTACTAAAAAACCAAGAGATCCCTGAAGAAATCAAAGGGAATCAATAAATACCTAGAAACAAATGACAATGAAAACATGATGACACAATACCTATGGGATGTAGCAAAGGCATTTCTAAGAGGGAAGTTTACAGCAATACAATCCTACCCCAAGAAACAATAAACATCTCAAATAAACAACTTAACCTTACACCTAAAGCAATTAGAGAAAGAAGAACAAGAAAACCCCAGGGCTTCCCTGGTGGTGCAGTGGTTGGGAGTCCGCCTGCCGATGCAGGGGACACTGGTTCATGCCCCAGTCCAGGAAGACCCCACGTGCTGCGGGAGTGGCTGGGCCTGTGAGCCATGGCCGCTGAGCCTGTGCGTCCGGAGCCTGTGCTTCACAACGGGAGAGGCCGCAACAGTGAGAGGCCTGTGTACCGCAAAAACAAAAAACAAAAAACAAAAAAAACCCAGAGTTAGCAGAAGGAAAGAATCACAAAGACCATATCAGAAATAAATGAAAAAGAAATGAAGGAAACAATAACAAAGATCAATAAAACTAAAAGCTGGTTCTTTGATAAGATAAACAAAATTGATAAACCATTAGCCAGACTCATCAAGAAAAAAAGGGAGAAGACTCAAATCGATAGAATTAGAAATGAAAAAGTAAAAGTAACAACTGACACTGCAGAAATACAAAGGATAGTGAGAGATAACTACCAGCAACTATATGCCAATAAAATGGACAACTTGGAAGAAATGGACAAATTCTTAGAAAAGCAAAACCTTCTGAGACTGAACCAGGAAGAAACAGAAAATATAAACAGACCAATCACAAGCACTGAAATTGAGACTGTGATTAAAAATCTTCCAACAAACAAAAGCCCGGGACCAGATGGCTTCACACGTGAATTCTATGAAACATTTAGAGAAGAGCTAACACCTATCCTTCTCAAACTCTTCCAAAATATAGCAGAGGGGGGAATACTCCCAAAATCATTCTACAAAGCCACCATCACCCTGACACCAAAACCAGACACAGATGTCACAAAGAAAGAAAACTATAGGCCAATATCACTGATGAACAGAGATGCAAAAATCCTCAACAAAATACTAGTAAACAGAATCGAACAGCAAATTAAAAGGATCATACACCATGATCAAGTGGGATTTTTCCCAGGAATGCAAGAATTCTTCAATACATGCAAATCAATCAATGGGATATACCATATTAACAAATTGAAGGATGAAACAATATGATTATCTCACCAGATGCAGAAAAAGCTTTTGACAAAATTCAACACCAATTTAAGGTAAAAACCCTCCAGAAAGTAGCATAGAGGGAACTTATCTCAACATAATAAAGGCCATTTATGCCAAACACACAGCCAACATCCTTCTCAATGGTGAAAAACTGAAACTATTTCCACTAAGATCAGGAACAGGACAAGGTTGCCCACTCTCACCACTATTATTCAACATAGTTTTAGAAGTTTTAGCCACAGCAATCAGAGAAGAAAAAGAAATAAAAGGAATCCAAATCAGAAAAGAAGAAGTAAAGCTGTCAATGTTTGCAGATGACATGATACTATACATAGAGATTCCGAAAGTCTCTACCAGAAAACTACTATCACTAACCAATGGATTTGGTAAAGTTGCAGGACACAAAATTAATGTACAGAAATCTCTTGCATTCCTATACACTAATGATGAAAAATCTGAAGGAGAAATTAAGGAAACACTCCCATTTACCACTGCAACAAAAAGAATAAAATACCTAGGAATAAAGCTACCTAGGGAGACAAAAGACCTGTATGCATTAAACTATAAGACACTGATGAAAGAAATTAAAGATGATACAAACAGATGGAGAGATATATTGTGTTCTTGGATTGGAAAAATCAACATTGTGAAAATGACTATATTACTCAAAGCAATCTGCAGGTTCAATGCAATCCCTATCAAATTACCAATGGCATTTTTCACAGAACTAGAACAAGAAATTTTACAATTTGTATGGAAAAACAAGAGACCCCGAGGAGCCAAAGCAATCTTAAGAAAGAAAAATGGAGCTGGAGGAATCAGGCTCCCTGACTTCAGACTATACTACAAAGTCATAGTAATCAAGACAGTATGGTACTGGCACAAAAACAGAAATATAAATCAATGGAACAGGATAGAAAGCCCAGAGATAAACGCACACACATATGGTCAAGTTACCTTTAATAAAGGAGGCAAGAATATACAGTGGAGAAAAGACAGCCTGTTCAATAAGTGGTTCTGGGAAAACTGGACAGTTACATGTAAAAGAATGAAATTAGAACACTCCCTAACACCATACAAAAAAATAAACTCAAAATGGGTTAAAGATCTAAATTTAAAGCCAGACACTATAAAACTCTTAGAGGAAAACATAGGCACAACACTCTATGACATAAATCACAGCAAGAACCTTTTTGACCCACCTCCTAGAGAAATGGAAATAAAAACAAAAATAAACAAATGGGACCTAATGAAACTTAAAAGCTTTTGCACAGCAAAGGAAACCATAAACAAGACGAAAAGACAACCTTCAGAATGGGAGAAAATATTTGCAAATGAAGCAACTGACAAAGGATTAATCTCCAAAATTTACAAGCAGCTCATGCAGCTCAATATCAAAAAAACAAACAACTCAATCCAATAATGGGCAGAAGACCTAAATAGACATTTCTCCAAAGAAGATATACAGATGGCCAACAAACACATGAAAGAATGCTCAACATCACTAATCATTAGAGAAATGCAAATCAAAACTACAATGAGGTATCATCTCACACCAGTCATAATGGCCATCATCACAAAATCTACAAACAGTAAATGCTGGAGAGGGTGTGCAGAAAAGGGAACCCTCTTGCACTGTTGGTGGGCATGTAAATTGATACAGCCACTATGGAGAACAGTATGGAGGTACCTTAAAAACTAAAAATAGAACTACCATACGACCCAGCAATACCACTACTGGGCATATACCCTGAGAAAACCATAATTCAAAAAGAGTCATGTACCACAATGTTCATTGCGGCACTATTTACAATAGCCAGGTCATGGAAGCAACCTAAGTGTCCATCGACAGAGATGGGTTAAAGAAGATGTGGCACATAGACACAATGGAATATTACTCAGCCATAAAAAGAAATGAAATGGAGTTTTTTGTAGTGAGGTGGGTGGACCTAGAGTCTGTCATATAGAGTGAAATAAGTCAGAAAAACAAAAACAAATACCGTATGCTAACACATATTTATGGAATCTAAAAAAAAAATGGTTATGAAGAACATAGTGGCAGGACAGGAATAAAGATACAGATGTAGAGGATGGACTTGAGGACACGGGGAGGGGGAAGGGTAAGCTGGGATGAAGTGAGAGAGTGGCATGGACTTATATATACTACCAAATATAAAATAGATAGCTAGTGGCAAGCAGCCAAATAGCACAGGGAGATCAGCTCAGTGCTTTGTGACCACCTAGAGGGGTGGGATAGGCAGGGTGGGAGGGAGACGCAAGTGGGAGGAGATATGGGGATATATGTATATGTATAGCTGATTCACTTTGTTATAAAGGAGAAAGTAACACACCACTGTAAAGCAATTATACTCTAATAAAGATGTTAAAAATAAAATAAAATAAAATAAACGTGAAAAGACTTCAAGAAACACAATTACCTAATCTTATAGAGATTTAGATTAATAAAACACTTTTACATATTCTTAGGAAGATATATTTACACATTGCTACATAGGTAAAATTATGGATTTATTTTCCTAAGCGTTTAGTGCATAGATCTATATCTTATCCTCAGAGAGGCAGAAATAGAGAAATTGGCATGTGACTCTTCTGTAATCACATACAGATACTGACATGCTTGCACATTTTTAGTGATGACATTCTATGCATATACAAATACAAATGCATTTATAGACCTAGTACAAATAAATTTGCATAATCCTGCATGACTATATGTACAGATACATTTTACTAATATTAAACAAGCTCCAGATCCAGACACACACAAATATATATATATCTTACATAATGTCAAATATATGTATTTACACATAATTCCATACAGATATATAAGGGAGCTCTACTTACATAATCCTATATCAATAGTGACACACAGAAATTTTCATGGTTCCATGTAGGAACAGAAGCTAGTACCCTAAATAACATCATACAGAGTTTATTCTAAACATATAAAGTTATAGATACTAACTGATATGCGTAATCTTTAAAGATATATTTATGTATTCTAAACAGATGAAATTACAGATATAGCAATATTTTGTAATACTAAGCAGATACCCATACATTTATGGAACACTATATAGAGACTATTTATGTATTAGCATTCTATAGGTGAAGCTACATAATTTGGGATAGCTATCATTGCATAATCTGGTATGGAATCAGAGAAAGAAATATTTGGATCATCCTCTACAGACATGGGTATATTTACATAATCTTAACAAAATGTCCTTTTGCATAATTCATTTTGTAAATAATCCATTTGCATAATCCCTTATGAAGATACAGATATATTTGCATAATCCATTACAGGAGTAGACTCATGTATAAATGTCTATATATTTCTGTATAGATAGATGTATATTTGTTAACACAAGTCCATAGAAGAATTTCTACACAGATATATGTATAAACTACTAGATATTAAAACTATAGAGAGATTCATTTTCATAATTGTATAATGTAAAGCACAGATACATTAATATGTGTATTTGCATATATGTATTCATACACACATTAGATTTATATAGTTATATAATTAAGCATGATCTTAAATAGATGTGGAATAAAAATCCTATTCTGGTACAGCTAAAAAATCCAGTGAATAATCCTATAGAGTCAGACAATCTATATTTATAATCCTATGGAGCTATAGATGTATAAAATCCTGTATATAATTGTGTAGAAAATAGATTGTAATCTCCTCCAGATCCAGATTCGAATCCAGATTTATGCCCTTAATTCTATTCATATACATGTCCACAACCTCATACAGATGTCCATCTTTAACTTCATTCCCATCTACAACCATGACCACAACTACAAACCTAACCTTAGCTCCTCCCCAACTTTATATGCCATCCCAATCTCAAGTCCATCCACACACTTGTGTACATATACACCCAATTATACCCATAATCTGATCATTTAACATTACTCCTGTTTAAATCAACATCTTCATAATCTTACATACATAGACATCCATATAACTAGTCCTCTATGTACATAAATATATGTATATTCTATCATATGTGTATGTTTTTCCTGTCCTTACACACACACACACACACACACACACACTTTATTTTGGATACAAACACATACAGATACTTAGTCTTATATGTATTTGATTTACTATAACAATACTTCAGCTTATTTATTTGCTTAATCATGTATATATTTCTATACATAAATATAATTCCATTCCCATACACAAACACATACAGTTTTTTGTTTGGAAGGGGTTATTGTATGTTTTGCAATAATGGAATCATATTATATATTTTCCTGCTTCCTTTCTCTACCTAAAAATACTTTGTGGATAGCTTTTCAAATCAACTGGTATGCAGCTCATTCATTCATTTGATGGGCAGTACGTTTCTTTCTCATTTTTACCACAACTAATAATGGTGTAATAAATAGCTATGTGTATGTATTCTTATGTACTGTGGCTTTTTTTTCTAAAAGAAAAACTTCCCAGGAGTGAATTTCTAGGTCAAAAGCTATACATTATTTTAATAGGTGTTGTCAGATTGCTTTCCAAAAAAAGATTAACAATTTACCTTGCCACCAGCAATGCATATGGGTAACTTTTCCCTAGATTTCTACCTGTAACAGTTATAGATCTTTTAATTCATTTCCGCTAGTCTGTGAGTATTAAGTGCTATTTCATTGTTAATTCAATTTTATTTCCCTATTTGTGATTTTGAGCAACTTTTCTTATTTTCTGAGTCATTTGGAGTTATTGTACTATGAATTATCATTGTATATGCTTTGCTCATTTTCCCTTTGGATTATTCCACACTTTCTTCTGATTTGCAGGAGTACTTTTTACATTTTAAGTAGTAACTTTACTTCTACCATATGGATTTCAATTACTTTAGCCAGATCTATTATTTATTTGTTGACTGATACACGGTATCTTTTGCATCTGAAATCACAATCTACATGTATTTTTAATGAAAGGATTCAGTCTGCTCATATTTATTGCAGTTATTGAACTGTTTGATATTATTCCTTCCATTTTCTTTCGTGTTTGTTACTCATTTTACCTAAGTATATTTCTTTTCTTTTACTTGTATTTGTGGGTTTGATCAAATAAACTATGGATTCTGTAATTTTTATCTTTTTAATTGGAATGTGTATTGTATTTTCCATCACATTTTTGTTTACTTTTTCTTTCCCAAACTTTCATAATCATATGTACATGAACCTACTAGTAAAACTAAAGTTTTAAACTTTTTAGAAATGATGGCACTGTATTTGTGGGTTATGGACAAAACGATATTCATAGATTGTGACATGCTTAATATTTATTGAGCATCTACTATATGCCAGGGATTTGTGAGGTACTGGGGAGACTTCAGTGTACAAGGGAGATAAAAGTCCTGCCCATGCTACTGTTCCCAACTGAACGAATGGTGATGCCACTCTCTGAGAGGTAGAATACCAGGGAAGCTCATCAGCTTATAACTGATATTGAAGCGTGGAGATGAATATTGGTAATAATAGCTAATATTTATAGTGACTGAACTATATTCCATTGTTCTAGATTTCTTAAAATGTATTAACTCAATTCTTCACAACCATTCTCTGAAATAGATACCATTACTATTTCTTCAGAAACTCAAGGTACAGAAAAATTTGTTTCCCTCACTTTATACAAATACTATATCACAAAGCTATTAAGTGGCAGAATTGGGATTATGTTCTAAGCACTTTCGATCCAGCTCCCACACCCAGAACCATTGTTCACTCAGACCCTCTGGATGAGATCTCCTAGAGAGTTCAGGAAGATAAAGAAAATAGGTCTGCATTAGAACACTGAGACACAGCAACATTCAGAGTTGGAAAGGGGTGGAGAAACCAGCTACGGAGATTGAAAAAATTTAAAAAAAGTGTTGAGTTGAAAAAATCAGGAGACTGGTATCTGGGAAAGTAAATGAAGTTAATGGTTCAAGAAGGAGTTGAGACATGGTCAGACATTAATATAATATAAACAAAAAAAGCCCTAGTAAATTTGATAAAAAAAAAACCCAAAGTTTTAAAAAGAAACAAAATAGGCAAATTCTGGTAAATACGATATTTTAAAGCTAGAGAAAGCACACAAGTGCAGCATTAAGAATAAAGATGACCATGTATCTACAGATAAAAAGGATATTTAAATATTACATGAGAATATTATGCTCAAACTTACAAAATACATTTGAAAATATACATGAATAGAATTACTTCCCAGGAGTAGATTAATTACCAAAATCACCTCAGGAAGAAGTGGAAAACTTAGACCCAAAATCATACCAAAACATTGAGAAGCTATTAAAATACCTACTTTTGAAAAGTTACTAAAAGATCTACTCAGATCATTTTATAGAAGAATTTACCAGCTCTTCAGGGAAGAGAAAATTCCATTAAAATTTTCTTTTTTTACTTTCTGGCCTCACCGGGTGTGGCACGTGGGATCTTAACTCCCCAACCAGGGGTCGAACCCATGCCCTCTGCGTTTGAAGCTTGGAGTCTTAACCATTGGACCAACAGGGAAATCCAAAAACTCTGTTTTTAAGAAGCTGCTCCAGAGCACGGAGAAACACAAAACTTCCCAATTCACCATAAGAAATCAGCCTGACCAGATATGCAAAACACAAGAAGACAGAACCAAAAAGTAAAAATAAAAAATAAATGTATAAACATGCATCACTTTTGAAAATAAATGCAAGTATCACAACTAAAGTATAAATTAGTATTTGAACCCAGTCAATTATTAAAAGGAATATTACTTCACAGTCAAGCTTGGTTGATCCCCAAAAGGCAAAGGTGTTTCAACCTCCGGAAATATATTGATGGTATTCACTACAGTAACAGATTAAAGGAAGAAAATCATCCCTCCATCTCAAAAGATGAAGAAAAATATTTGAACCAGTTCCTGATTAGAGAAAAAAATGCTTACAAAAAAAATAACCTTAGTAAACTAGACATAGAGGAAAACTTCAACAGCCTAATATTGCAGGTTGCAATGTTGCAGAAAAGTTGTTTTAGCTACATTAGAAATCTCCAGACCGATAGCCTTAAAAAAGGAAGAAGTCTTAGGTAAACTGCCTACAGGGATAGTTAATTAAGTATAAGTAGCTCAAAATCATCATCAAAGACACAATGTGCCAGAGTGCGGCCGCCGAGCCTGGGCCGGGGACCTGGCAGGCAGAGCGCAGGGCGCGCGGGGAAGGAGTGGGGCTGGCCGGGAGGAGCGCCCCGGAGCATGAGGGCCTGAGCGCCGCCGGGCGCCGCGGTGCGCCCGGGGGCGGGGCTGCGCGGCCCCTCCGCCCCCACCTCGGGCGTCTGGTCCGCCGCCTCCTGGGAGCTGTGCCTGGGCTGGCCCCAAGGACTGGCATTTTTTTTTTATTTTACCATTTGTGAAAACTTCCTGTAATTCATTTTTCCTCACTCCAGTATTAAGAAATATACCAAACTAAGAAGAAATGAATGAATATCCTAAAAAAGGAAAAGGAAGGCTTTACACCCTTCTCGTTATTCAGATTCCTCTGGAACAAGCAGAATTGCAGATGGATTCCATGGAATTTTTTCTGATCATTGTTACAGTGTTTGTTCTATGAGACAACCAGACAAAATATTTTGACAACAAAGTCTAATCATGAAAAAAACAACAAAGTTCATTAGTGGGACATCCTGCAAAATACCCTACCAGTCCCCTCAAAATTGTCATGGTCGTCGAAAACAAGGGAAGTCTGAGAAACTGCTACAGCTAACAGTAGCCTAGGGACATGACAACTAAATGATGATGATTCTGATACAGAGACATCAAATGACTTGCCAAAATTTACAGATGGAATCAAGGCCATAAACAGAAATCAAAACTACTTGGTTCCAGGTCCTGTACTTGGAATTCTAGACCACACTGCCTCTTCTTTTCTTTTTCTTTTTTTTTTTTTTTTCATCTTTATTGGAGTATAATTGCTTTACAATGGTGTGTTAGTTTCTGCTTTATAACAAAGTGAATCAGTTAT
>RJWK010004796.1:0-58043 GCA_004363435.1 Platanista minor
TCTATTTGTAAAATAAATAGATTGGGTAGAATATATTCCTAACCTCTTTTGAAGTTATAACTGTTTAGGACCCTACAAAGAACTCACTATAAGGAAAAATAACAAAACTGAAAAAATGAAAGTGAGAAAACTCCCTTATCTATAGTGCTGCCACTCCATCCTCCACCAGAATAGGGCAGCACAAAGGAACAGGATGGAAGATGCAACACAGTAAGCCTTCTCATTGAATACCATAAATAAACCACGTTAAAAGAAAGATGCTTGGATCCAAGAAAAACTCAGATAAAACATTTAGAACGTTATTTGTGGGCGTAATGCAAAGGTATAAGCTTGAATTATTATTTACTATGATTTATAATTAATCCTGCATCATCCATCAACACAATTACTAATACATGAAAATCACCAACAATCTAATGAGGCCTTAAGTTAATATCAGTTTCCTTTCTAAAAGAAGCAGTATTCTTGGTTCACAGGGAAGTATAAAGTGATACTCAAAACGTCAATGTTAATTCAAGGCACAAGGAGGTAGCAGTCCCTCTGACTCTGGAGGCTGTAATCTGAGCAGCATGGCATTCCTGGCTGGGTGATGAGAGCATGGAAATTTGAATAGCCACTTTCCTTGTCTTAAATGTGTACGCATTGTCACAAGAGATGGAGAAACTGACTTGTAAAGTTGAAATAAGATGCAAGATTGTTTTTCTGTGTGGTCTTTCTTCTTGAAGTCTAATTCAAACTATTTGCAAAGTCTACCAAAAACATAGACAAGAACAATGGTGGAACTAAATTATTTCAACCTCTTCTTTTTTTACCCCTCAGGCCGTACACAGACATAACCACCAAAATCTAAATTGTGCCCTTAGTTGTGGAAAGGATGCCTTACAAAAAGTCTCATGTGTTGATTTATGGCAGAATTTGACCCAATATCCTATCTTAGGCGGACCCAGTTTTGTTTGTTTGTTACATTTTTCTGGTTCAACAGCCATTGCCTTAACTGTCATTTGTTGGCATATCTGTTACTATATTCTAGAAAAAAAGCTAGAATTACGCAACACATTTTGAAAATAGGAGATATTAAGAATTTATTCAGTTCAGACATATTTTTCTATAGTATATGGGCATGTATGTATTTTAATCATCACTAGCTCATGTTTATGCAAATACATTTTGCCTGTCAGTAAAGGTCATAGGGTACCCAGTTATTTAAGGGGATCCATTGTTAAAATAACTCAAGAAGAGAAACATAATTCAAGAACAAAAATATTCAAGTGTCATATAATTCAAGTGTAAAAACTGAGAGGAGAATTCTAAACTTTATTTTTTATCAATGAAATAATTGTGCTTTAGAATAATGTGATACAACAAAGGTAGTTTGATTTATAGAAAACATTCATAGAGCCTGAAATAAAACATCTAAAGCATTTGTATAACAGTGAAAATTGCAGTATAGTAAATATAAAGATACTGGCTGGACAAAAGACGAGGAATTAGACTAGATCTGGCTTCAGCTCAAGTATTAATTCCAAATAACAGGAACCACTTGGAACATTTTGTTGAGAATGAGTTATGAACCATAGCTGGGTTCAGTAAGACAAATACTGATGCTGAATCCAGCCTCTGTACAATGACACCAAATCAAATCTTGGAGACAGAGTTTTGGGTGAAGTAGAAAAGAATAGGTTTATTGCTTTGCCAGGCAAAGGGGGTCACAGCAGGCTAATGCCCTTAAAACTGCGTGACCCAACCTGGAGGGGGTATTGAGGCATTTTATAGTAATGGTTCAAAGAGGTCAGCTTGTGGACATTCTTCTGATTGGTTGGTGGTGAGGTAAGTGGGAGTCAGCATCATCAACCTTCTGGTTCTAACCGGTCTGGGGTCTACATGCTTGTCAGATGCATACAGTTAACTTCTCCCACCTGGTGAGGGCTTCAGTACAGTAAGTCCCCTACATACGAACCTTCAAGTTGAGAACTTTCAAAGACGCTAACGTGCGTTTGCATGTCCAATCACATAAGTTAGTTCATGTGTCTGGCATTATCTGTAAAAGTTGAGTACATAGGCTAACTTTGCTGGACTTATGAACAAATTGGACTTACAAATGCACCTCAGAATGGAACTTGTTCGTATGTAGGGGACTTAATGTATTTGCAAGATAGCTCAAAGATATTGTTATGTGTATCCCTTGAGGGGGAACCAGGACCCTGCCCCAAGGCTGAACAATTGTTTCTTGTCTGCTCCTTCCTTGTTTCTGCATCCCCTCCCTTCCTTGATTAGCAACTGTTTGAATCTGCCCTTTGGAACTCAGGGAAGGTCATGGAGGCTGAATGAAGCCTATCTCCTACAAATAAGAAACGGGGGACACAGAAAGACTTTTGTGTCTAGGAGCCCCACAGGGTCCTGCTCGGTTTCAAACTAATTAGCGATTTTTACCACAGATAGGTATGGGAAGAAGTGTGTTTATGGGTGGAGGGAGGGAGTCCTGAATGTGTGGCATCTCTGTCCTAAGCAACATTGCCCACAGGTGATCAGCTCTGTGATTTTCCCCATGTCTTTTTTTCAGTTTCACTAGCTGTAAAATGACAGTGTTGGATGATCTTCTATCTAATTTTTTTTTCAGTTTTATCATTTTAAGTCTGTGCAAAGTATACCCATGCATTTTAAGGAATCAACACTTAAGAGTATTAAGAACATGAAAACATTGTAAATATATAACCCAACATAATGTTTTTTCTTCGAAAAATTGAGTGAGAAGACATAATTCAGGATTGTCACAAAATCTGACTGAAAAGACCTGTTAAGAGTTTTGCTTACTGGGAACATTACAATCATCCTCCATATATGGATGTACAAAAACAAAATGTCAACGTGTTTCAAGAAGAAATCATTGTTTATTGTTTTCACATCAGTAGCTAGAATAATTCCATAAAGAAGTCTCATGACTTAACAACATGAGAGGTCGAGCACAGTTTAGAGATCTGCCTAAGTGTTTACCTACTCCTCCAGCTATTAAGGATTATATGCCACGTGTAACATGTTTGGAAGACGTTATTAACCACAGATACAGATCCATCAATATTTTGCTTATGTCCAACTTTAAAAAGGAGGAAAAACATGCCGTCAAGATATGACAGGAAAGAAAGGCTGTAGTGATTATGGTAAGATGTCTTAATATGGAGTGTTTTAAATCAAACCTGAATCCTTGGTATCTTGATCTTTGTTAACCCATACCTGAAATTATGACTCCAACTTAAGCGCCAACTTATTGAAACCTTACTGGTAAAATGGAGGTGATGGGGTGGGGGGTGCCTCTATTACTTTGATCTTCTTTTTCTAGTTCTTTTACAGAGGAAAGGAGTAGAAGATGTGGAAATAACCACATTTTTCTACCTAGAAACTGTTTTATTTAAAAATGGTTCTAAGACTCAGAAAGAAAACCAGAAATATCGAAAGAGAGAATCTGTGCTAAATGCACCAAATGATTTGTAAAACAGCTGTAATTCTGCTCCAGCAAACGATTGTTTTTATTTAAGCATAGATGGCAATCTGGATTAGTTAGTTGGAGAAAATAATTTAGACACACCGTTGCCAAGGTAACCTTTTCTCATTTGGGCAAGATGTTCACAAGTTCTAATGTGTAAGAAGGAAACAATCTTCCCCTCTCTTCATTCTTTGTTGTGAGAAGATAAGTGAGAACATGCGATTGAAAGGTGAATTTAAAACCAACCACGTAGACCAGAAAAAGACGTGGCAGACAGTTAAGTTTCCTCACAAAGAGAGTTAGTAAATAATGGCAAGAGATCCTGTGAGGAGGGTTATAAAAGCTGTTAATTATTTTTCTCTTAAGTCTTATATAGGTTGCTTCTCAGATAAAGTCCTTGAGCCCACACAGCCAGACATATTCTCTGGAGTTATTCTGACTCTAAAATGCAGAATTTTTCCTCTCAGGGAAGATTAAATGGTAACTGATAGTATTTGTAGATTTTTGAGCAATGAAGAAAATTGTACATAGATACTGATGTCTTATTAAATCATTCTTTGTACACAGTTTTCAAAAAGTCCCTTCAGAAAAAATGGCTGGTTTAATCAAAATCTATTCCTTCTTTCTTCCTCAGCAAGAAAGTTGAAACTGGGCTCATTGCTGGGCTGGAAAGACACTTCCCAGATGCCCTTCCAGTCTGCTCTAGCAATGGGCATCCATTCTTTCTGGTCTGGGTCTTGTTTTAACCTTGAAAGTTCATGGTCTTTCCTTCCCTCCTGTGAGCTGGAGTGGACACACCTGTGATCCAGTGTGCACTGTGCCAATGAAGACAGAGCCTTGTAGGAATAAGGCCCTGCATGATTCTGCGGAGCAGAGCTACCCCAACAACCTGGACTGTTTCTCTAAGGATGCTTATGTGAGAGAGGAATAAATTAATTTTTCTTTAAGCTGTGGCATTTGGGAGGCTCTTTGTTCTAGCAACTGAAGTTTTACATTACAAGATTTTCTGCAGGTATTTTTATACATATTGAGCAATATCGTATATATGATAAAACTGTGACCACCCCCATACCCTTCATTCTTATAATCAATGAAACATTACCAATATGGTTATGGTTCCTTTGTGCTCTTTACCAGTCAAAATTCTTCCTTTACCCAACCTCTGAAGTAAGTATCAAGTAATTCTGAATTTGATGTTTATTATTCCTAGATATGTCTTTGTAGTTTTACTAAACATGTCTGTTAAATTAAACAATATATAGATTTATTTGCATTTTATAATATTATATGAATAGTAACTTCACCAGCTGAGAATCTTAGTTGCAAATGCAAAAGAATCTACTTAGACTCATTTAAACAGAAAGGAATTAAGGTTGAAAATTAAGTAGTTCATAGAATCCTCCAGAACTCTCAAAAATGCAGAAACTACATTGTGAAACCACACAATCCAACCACATCACAAAACTTGCTTTAATGAAAACATCAATGTTTCTGAGCAACATCTGTGATACTGTGGGATCTAGAGAAAATATTTTTTGTGTTTCTGCATCTTTTGGGCTTCCTGAATACATTTTGCTGAAAACTTGGAATCCTGGGATATTATGGTGAGAGACTTCCTGAAAGATTGACCTAACCCTGAAGGTATATATTTACATTTCAAGAGAAAATGAGGCCCAGGACCTTGGAAGAATCTGTAGGTCGTAAAAAGTCAGAGAGATACACAAGGCTCATGCGGCCCCTGGAGAGATGTGTGTACATTCCAGAAGTTTACAGTGAGAACCTAGGGTCCTCCCCATCCCATCTCCACAGAGAAGAGGTTTCTCTCCCTCCTTTCAGGGAAGAAAGCTGCCCTGTGTATAAGGAAAGAGTCCACTCCACTCACCAATGGAGTGTACAGGTGCTTATGGAGGAGGATTTTCCATCTGGCTCCCATCACATCCCCTCATGGGTAAGGACTGAAGTGAGAGAGAATCACACTTGTATTAATGGTAAGGTAATAAACATGAAATCTGTCTCTGATCAAAAATACCTCATGTACACATTCAGAATTAATAAAGATGACTTAAAATCTCAACAAGTGCCTGAGACTAGATTCTAGAAAGTCCAGCACTACTTCCCACAGAACACTGTACACAGATGCTGTACTAATCTGATGCCTTAGGTCCAGTTATTGGGGAAAACCCTTGGTCAAAGATTTTGGTGCAGGAAGTTTATTGGGAAGTACACTGGGGAACAGCACCTATGAGAGAGTGAGGGCAGTCATACAGAGCAGAGGGAGAAGTTGAACTGTAATAAAGTTGCAGCAGGAACCTCACTCCATCCCTTAGGGTGCTCTGGACATTCTGAACTGTCCCAGATTCAGACCAAGAGATTAGACCCTTAGAATCAACCAGTCATCACATACAAGTTGTCTCTCAGGAGGAGGATTTGGCTGCCCACTGTGGGTAATTCTTGGAGACAGACTCAGCTGACTGCTATCAGCAGCAACATCCTGGCCACTTGTGTTATTACTGAGTCCAAGCTCATACTGCTGGCTGCACAAGAGGCCAATAAATCAAGAGGTGAGGTGTTGGGGCAAGGAATAGTGACTTTATTTGGAAAGCCACCAGACCGAGAAGATGGGGGACTAGTGTCCCAAAGACCCATCTTGCCCAGGTTTGGATTCTAGTCTCTTTTATAGAACAAAGAGGGGGAGGTGAGGAGGTAAAGTAGAAAAGGCAATAAGTCGTTGCAAACATTTTCTGGTTCCAACTAGACTCTGGAGGGGATGTGTTAATTTCTTCTTTCCTGCAGTCGTTCACAGGAGGGCTGGTCAGGATGCTTCCTGTGAGCTAAACAAAGGTATTTTAGCTTAATACTCAGGCATGGGAGACAGGGTTCCCTGAGATGGGCCATTATGTATACTTCGAGCTATAGGCAACGTCCCTTTAGTGCTTAAATTGTAGCGAAAGCAATAGTATACAAATCTTAAAGTAAAAGAAAGGGATCCAGTATGGAGTCAGATTTGTCTGTCCCTGTTACACTTGGAGACTTAGTCTTCAAGGGTGGGATCTGATCACGTCTTCTTCACATTGCTCACTTCTGAATCCAAGGTCCACATGGACGTGTCTGATGGGAGGAAACTTTCAGAAGTATGGTAGTCAGGAAAGGCATACCTAAATCCAAATGTGTATTCCATTAAAGACAAAGTGCTTTCCTGTCCCTGATAGAAGGTGTCATTATACTCAGCCTGACCTCAGTTGACAGCCAGTCCTCCATGTTTTGCAAAGGGCAGGGTGGAGGTGGCAGAGATGGGAAGGCTCAGTTTGAGGATAATTAAGATAATTATCTTAATTAATAATTATTAAGAATAATACTGCTCTAAACATTCTTGTCCAGCTCTTTCAGTTTGCACATCTGTTCTTTTCTGTTGGATATATACCTAACAATGGAATTGCTAGTTTATAAGGATGCATATTTTTAATTTTAATAGATACCACAATTTATACTAATTTAAACACCCAACTCCAGTGTGTGAGAGTTGTTTCCTCTCTAATACCTAGTATTGCCTGCCTTCCTAATTTTAACCTTTCTGCGTGTCCTGATGTAGCACTGTGGTTTTAATTTGCATTTCTCTGATGTCTAATGAAGCAGAGCATCTTTGCAAGTTCTAATTGGCCATTTCCTCTCTGTGAAGGGTCAATTCAAATCTTTTGCCCATTTTTGTGTTGGGTTGCCTGGCTTTTTTTCCCTCTTGTTTGGAAATGTTCTTTATATGCATTGGATATGCACTCTTTGTCGGATGTAATCTTGCATGCATTTCCTCTCCTCCCCACCCACCCCTGGTGACTCTTTAATGCCACCGCCTACTATTTTACCTGTTATTTGCTCCTGTCCAGCCACTGGACTTCCTGTTTCTGGAATATGACAGGCCCACCTCCACCTCAGGGCTCTGCACTAACCCCTCCTTCTGCCCGGAACGTCCCTCCCCAGAGATCCACACAGCTCCCTTCTGCAAACATTTGCTTCAAGGTCACCTTAGTGAGGCCTCCCTGATCTCCCTACTTGGTCTTGGAACACCTCTTACCCATCCCATCAGCCCCATTCATCACCTTTTACTTTTTAAAAAAGCTTTGTATTATAGAAAATTTCAAACATATCCAAAATGAGAAGGAATAGTATACTCTCCCTCATGCATCTGTTATCCAACATCAATAATTACCAACTCTTATAATTCTTCTTTATTTATCCATAAATACTTGTTTGCATTTGTAAATAAATACTTTAAAAAAAATCACAGACACCAGGACATCGCCAAATTTAACACATCAACAGTATTGTGTAATACCAGTCTGTATTCAAATTTACCAGTTGTCTCAAAGACGTTTTGTTTCAGTTATGTTTGAATAAAGGTCCAAACAAGGTTTGAAAAAGTAATCAATGACTACTTTTTTACCGTTTATTCTAGGCTTCAAGCTCTATTCATTGTATCTTTTAATTTATTTCAAAAACCTGAGGGATTATATGCGTTTCAGAGGAATTGTGAGTACATGTTCTGGAAAAGCAGAAGCCAAAGTAAAAATTAGTTCCAAATATGATCTTTTTTCAATATCATGATTATCCAGACTATTTATTGGAATGCAGAGCTACAGATGATGTGCCAAGATTCTCAATTCTTGAAAATCCAAATGAAAAAATAATTGTAATCCCCAGAGTGGATAGCTTCAAAGTTCATATAAATGTGCTACAGTGTGAAAAATATGTCAATAAAAATAATAAAATATGCTCTAATCTTCATATTAAGAAAGAACAGTGTAATGAAGTTCACAGTTGGGAAACATGACTATTTCAAGAAATTAACTTGCATGCATTAAAAGATATGTATTAAATTCTTGTTGCTCAAATCCAAGGTCTACATTACATGCAGCTATTCAAAGGCTATTAAAACTAATAAAATGTTTATTGATATTGCCTTAGACTGCCTTAGACATAGATTTACACAACATTTTTAAAGATTATTTTGATATTGGCACAGAGTAAGGCAGCAGAGATGAGAAGAAAGAAAATACATTGCACTGAGAATTAAGAGATCAAAGTGTTGGCATATTCTCTATTTTTAACCAGATACTTTATATTCGTGACGTTAACAATTATTTTCCTCAGCATTCTTCTCTAAAATGAGTTTAAAATCCTCCACCCTATTGTTTTTACAGGGGGCAAGCTTTCTTTGTAAAGAAGACTTCTCTAAAGATACCAGTAACATTATCCTTCCAAACATACCATTTTTCTGACAAGCTGTTTTCAACAAATACAAGTGTTTTCTAACTTACTCCTTTTCTTTCCCTTTCTTTGCAAAAACTATAGATATGCACATTTAATTTTGAACTGAAAAGAAAATCTCATAATGTTGAGTTTTCAGTACATGGTGCGTTTGGTGGCTATAAACATTGAGGGAAACATGGCCTTCCACATTGGAGTAAGGTCATTCTTTCCAGCCGCGGCCACATCCAAGTGGATTTCACCGTTCTCTCCACACACCAATTGAAATACAGTGTTGTGAAGTTGCAGCAATTTTAGATACACCCAGTGTCCTCATTTCAAAGTTCAGCCAGCTCCCTTGCTCTTTACTGAAATCCACAAACAGGATGGTACTTCACTTGACTTTTGAAAGTACTTCCATATAAATGTTTCTCTCTCCCTTCTTTCTTTCACAGTCAATTTTCTCTTTTCTCCTAATACCTAAGAGAAATGAAAGCATCTCCATCCAGACTTGTAAATGAATATTCATAGCAGTGTGACTCAGAAGAGTCCCACGCTGGAAATAACCCAACTTTCTATAAACAGGTGAATGAATAATTGAAATGTAATCATACAAAGGAATACTATTCAGCAACAAAAAAGGGAATAAACTATTGGTAGATACAGCATCATGGACGAATCTCAGAAATGTTATGCTTAATGAAAGAAGCCAGAAACAAAAGAATATGTAGTGTATGATTCTGTGTATATGGAACTCTAGAAAAGAAAATTCTCAATCAATAGTGTCAGAAAGCAGATCAGGGGTTAATGCAGCCAGAAGAGGGGTAAATTATCTAGAGAAAGGCTCAAGAAAATGTTTTGGGGGTGATGCAAATGTTCTATAGCTTAACTGTGGTGATGGTTTCACAGGCACATACGTTTGTCAAAACCTATCAAAATATAGACTTAAAAACAGATGTATGGGGCTTCCCTGGTGGCGCAGTGGTTGAGAGTCCGTCTGCCGATGCAGGGGACACGGGTTCATGCCCCGGTCCGGGAAGATCCCACATGCCGCAGAGCGGCTGGGCCTGTGAGCCATGGACGCTGAGCCTGCGCGTCTGGAGCCTGTGCTCCGCAATGGGAAAGGCCACAACAGTGAGAGCCCCTCGTACCGCAAAAAGAAAAAAAAAAAAAGATGTATGTTATTGTATGTAAATTATCGCTCAATCAAGTTGTTTTTAAAGTTAGCCTATTATATTTATTAAGTACATACAATAAACAAAATCAAGTTTTAGTTTATATTTTGGACTTTAGGAAGAAAAGGAGAGAAAAGCAGGAGATAAAAAAATAGAATACAGATCAATTTCAGGTAGTTTTGAAATTGTGAAATGAGGGGAGAGTTAAACAGTTATTTGATTTGTTTATTTTTATTTGAGGATCTTTTGTGTACTCAGAAATATAAAACCATTGCAATTATTTTTGCCCTTAGAATTTTCTTTCCCCTGAGTAATATTATGCACAAATTTCATTTCATAGGCTTTCATGCAGATTTTCATATAAATATATATATTTGGGAAATAATGTTTCTTTGCCAATTTCCAACACAGAAATTAGATAAAACTAGGCATAAAAAGTTATGTGGTTAAATACTTTTCTTAAATTCCATGCCTAAAGACCAGAATCTCTAAATTCAACAAGCTCTTCTAATTTCATCAGCAGTTAGTCTTGTGGAATTCAGAATTTGGCACCAGAATACCACATTATTCCACTGACAATTAGATAATGTGGTCACATCCTTAGAAAGCAACAACATTAAACTTCAGAAAAAATGAAACTGGAAATTATGATTTTCCTTAACAGCATGTGTATTTTTTTTCCTATTATCTACCATCCCTTCATTTTCCCCAAGCTGACTAATTTTCTATCTAGTGTTCAATGCTTTCAAGGCATTTAGTTAGCTTGAATGCTTAAAATTCTTCAGAGCCTTATTTTCCTATTGACTTTAAAACAATATGGGATTTGGGTATGTTAACGAAGACATCACAGTGCTTTTTGCTTTTCACAAAATTTAACATGGAAAAAAATATGTTCGAGTACATTTTTTGTTATCTAGATACAGCAAGTTTCACTCAAATAATAAAAACCAGTTTCACCAGAAGCACAGAAGAAAGTAAGTACTCTACTTCCAAGGAGTTATTTAATGAATGAATTGAATGAGTAAATAGGTGAAATAGGAGAAACAGTGGCAATTATCAACAACAATGAGGTTTGATTTCACACAATCTTAGTCATGTCAGATGAATTTATTCAGGAAAAAAATGTTATCACCTCTTCCAGGTACTGTGCAGCATTACCCATTGGCACTGCTGACAAGGGACCACAGAAGCCACGATCTGGACTGCAGGCAGCCTGTTTAGTTAGTGTAAAAGAGAACAGTTCCCTAGTTGGCTAGGGTAACAGGGGTGTTACCAATGGTTTTGCTGGCATTAAAGTAGCAAGGGTGAAAAACAGGAATTCTGTTCTATACATTCACAGTTGCGTGATGGCAGGTTATTCCTAGGAAGCCTGTTTCATAAGCCCTCACCTCCTTGGGGTCACCAAGGACATGGTGGGTAGATTCTGGGAGTTTTCCATGATTTTAGTAGGACTAATACTGAAACCAAGCAGGACCCTCCGGGGCTCCTGGGCACTGAAGCCTTTCTGTGTCCCCCATTTCGTGTTTGCAGAGAATAGGCTTCAGCCTCCATGACCTTCCCTGAGTTCCAAAGGGCAGATTCAAACAGTTGCTAATCAGGGAAGGGAGGGGATGCAGAAACAAGGGAGGAGCAGTCAAAAAACAATAGTGCAGCTTTGGAGCAGGGTTCTGGTTCCACCTTAAGGGATACACATAATAGCATCTTTGAGCTCTTCTGCAGAACTAAAGCCCCCACCAAATGGAAGATGTTAACTACTTGATTCCAGAAAGAAGGTCACAGTTTGATAACCTCAAGGACCACAGCTCATCAGGAGACCACCTGAGGCCAGATTTAAGGGATACAAGACCTGCACACACCCTGATCCTTATCAACAACCCTGCCCTTGAACCATTGCTATTAAACTTCTCACCAAATCCCCCCCAGGTTGGGACACACAGTTTCTGAGGGCACCAGACCATTGTGTCCCCCTTTGCCTGGCAAATCAATAAAGCTATTCTTTCCTACTTCACCCAAAACTCTTTGATTTCAATTCAGCACTGGCTCACAGAGGCCAAGTTTTGGGCATCAATATGTTGATGTTCTTTTCCCCTATCCCCTCTGCCTCTGTCTTATCCTTTTATCCCCAGGGCCACTGGAATGGCATTTAATTAGCTTTTCCACTTCCAATCTTGTCTGGTTTCATCTATTCTCACTGCAGCCAGAGTGATTTAACTGCAATGCACACCTCTTCCTGCTATTTCCTCATTACAATCTTGAAAGATTCTTTGGTATCTTCTTTCTCCTTCTCCAGCCCTTTTCCCATTCCCTATATCTCTACTCATCTTTTGCCACCCTCAACACCAGCTATCCAAAACCTAAAAATATAGAATGACTATCACTCCCAAGGAGCTGTGCTCTCTGGTTGGAAGCCTTGAAGGCAAGGCAGTGATCCCAGAATGTCTGGTGGAACCCCAGCAAGGGAATTTTTTAAAGCTCTCCTGGTGATTCTAATGTACAGCCAGGGTTAAAAAGCACAGTAACTTAAACCCTTTGTTGTAAAGATTAAAAAAACAAATTCAGGGCTTCCCTGGTGGTGCAGTGGTTGAGAGTCCGCCTGCCGATGCAGGGGACGCGGGTTAGTGCCCCGGTCCGGGAAGATCCCACACGCCACGGAGCGGCTGGGCCCGTGAGCCATGGCCGCTGAGCCTGCGCGTCCGGAGCCTGTGCTCCGCAACGGGAGAGGCCGCAACAGTGAGAGGCCTGCGTACCACCAAAAAAAAAAAAAAAATTCAGGGAAGTTATCAGATTTATCCAAGGTCACATATCACAGACCACTCCTTAACTTTTTTTTCTTTTGTCAGAATGACTCATTTAAAAATTTCACTTTAAATTTCACTGTATAAGATCTATAGATACTTTTCAAATTTGACTTAATAAATATTATTTTGAAACGGCAACTGAACTGGGGACACGACAGAAAAACCTTGTTGCTGCTTGTCATTCTCGCTTATTCAGAATGACACTCCAGTCAGCTACTTCAAGTTGTCCTTTTGAAAGGACCTTTTGAAATATTTACTCAAAATTTCTGTGAAACCTACCTTGGGGAAGGCAGAACCCAGACATAATTTAGTGAGTAGGAACAGTAACGTTCCTTATTTCAAATGTGTTATGAGGGGCAAAATAAGATTCTCTATGTAGCTTTTAAGATAAAAATTTTTTAAAACCTTTGCAACTCCATTTTACTAAAGTACAGGTTTATTCCTGGTCTTTGTAAACTACAGACAGACTGTTCATTTGAATTTCCCTCTGTCTCCCCATCATACCTCAGAGCCTTCGAAGATTAGGCTCTCAGTGTCTCAGCCACAGAGTGGGTACTTTGCTGTGTTGACAGCTTACACCAAGTACTGTACCAGACTATACGATGTGTACTTTGACTCTTCACTGTAATCTTTATATAACGATAAGGACAGTTTTCTGCCTGCCTCAGACACAACACAGCTGAATAGCAGCTAAGGGGCCGGATCTACAACTGAGGAATCCCAGGAGCGAGGTTCAGAACAGCTCCCTGACAATAAAGTTACCACTCTGAAGCTATAATCAAAGGTCCTAGCCAGAGCACTTTAAGTCAATAAACTAAATCATACCGAGGTAAAGCAGATAGGCAAGATATCAAAATATAAACGGCTTCATGAACTCTGGTTTAACTGTTCAATTTATAAAAACCTTGTGATTTTTTTTCTCCTTTGGAATACTTAAGGTTTTAAGGATATAAATCTAACTATGCATACAAAACCGAGAAAATGTTCAGGCTAAATATACACAGTGATAGTTTATATGATTAATATAATGAGAGGAAGTTATCATAGCTTATTTCTGTGTATGTGGGTATATATGTATTTTGCTGCCCTCTACTGGGAATAAAAAGAATGATCTGCAGCTCCATCTCAATTGAAAATCTCTTCATGATGGAAATGAAACAATTACCTGGTAAAGTTCTAAGAACCAAGGATAAAATACAGTTGATATAAATACAGCTAATAGAATAAAATACAGATAAAATAACTAAAGACTATAAACCCCAGGGGTTTGCTGATTTTTTCCCCCCTAAATTGTTCCCACTTTATGTTTTAGACCAGGATGAATCAAAATCTGGTCAAGAGAGCCTTTACTGAGAATTGTTGTTACCCTTAAGACTGAGAGTTTCATTCTTAATGGCAATGAATCAAATTAACTTTATCAGTGTTAGCTGCACAAATATAAAATGTTTTGAATAAGTTTTTAAAATATTTCATCTCAAAATTTGATAATCTTACATTTTCTGTGTGGCTCTGGTAGATGATCAGACTTTATGGATTAATATTTTTGTTTTATCTCATGAATCCTCATAATCCTAATCCTTACTATTAGGTAAGTACTATTAATATTCCTTATTTAATATATGAAGAGACTTAGGCACAAAAAGATAAATACATTTTCTGAACGCTCCTACTGGAAAAAAACAGTGGGAATTTGAACACAGGCAACCTCACTATGGAAGCCATGCCCTTGTAACTACGCTAAAAGGCCTTGCATGTAAGATGCTGGTACATCATTACGGTCAAAATGTATTTGCAGGACAAAACCATTCACCTTTTCATTCTTAAACATCAGTGTTTTATGAGTTAGTCTCGAATTTGTACAAGGCAAAAATATGTTAGGACATATAAACCATGATAAATTACAGAAATATTTCATCTTGAGGTACCAATTTTAAAAGCAGATACTGAAAGTAAATACGATTTATATTCCTTAGCGATTCCTCTGTGCATTGGTGGCTAATCGAATCTCGGAGACAGAGTTTTGGGTGAAGTAGAAAAAAATAGCTTTATTGCTTTGCCAAGCAAAGGGGTACACAACAGGCTCATGCCCTGAAAAATTATGTGTCCCAACCTGGGAGGATTTGGTGAGGAGTTTTATAGCAATGATTCAAAGGTGGAGTTGCTGATAAGATTAGGGTGTGTTCAGGCCCTGCATTCCTTTAATCTGGCCAGGAGATCTCCTAATCTTGATGAGATTCTCTGGTTCCTTTAATCTGGCCTCAGGTGGTTTCTTGGCCGCTCTTCCCTTGTCTCTGTATTTCCCTCCCTTCCCTAATTAGCAACTGCTCGAATCTGCTCTTTGGGACTCAGAGAAGGTTGTGGAGGCTGGAAGCTGTTCCCTACAAACAAGAAACAAGGAACACGGAAAGGCTTCCGTGCCCAGAAGCCCCACAGGGTCCCACTCGGTTTCACTAGGTTTTGTTCTCAGTTCTCCAGGCCTTTTCTAATCCCCTAGACTTTGCTCATTTTTATTCGCTTGACATGACTTGGTGGGCTGCTAATGCCTCCTGGCCTTTCAAATCTCAGTTTATAACTATTGCTTTAGGGAAGCTTTCCCCACGCTCATCTGTTTTATGACTTGGGCTCCCTCACAAAACACCACACATGGGGTGGCCTACACAAGAGAAATGGACTTGCTTTTAGTTCTAGAGGCCAGAAGTGCAAGATCAGGGTGGGTGATCTTCCTGGCTCTCTTTTTTTTTTTTAATGCAATTTTAAAAAATTGAAGTATAGTTGATTTGCAATGTTGTGCTAGTTTCAATTGTACAGCAAAGTGATTCAGCTATACATATGAATCTATTATTTTTCAGATTCTTTTCCATTATAGGTTATTACAGGATATTGAATATAGTTCCCTGTATGATACAGGACGGCCTTGTTTGTTATCTATTTTATATACAGTTGTATGTGTATATGTTACTCCCAAACTCCTAATTTATCCCTCCCCCCACCTTTCCACTTTGGTAACTATAAGTTTGTTTTCTATGTCTGTGAATCTATTTCTCTTTTGAAATAAGTTCATTTGTATCATTTTTGTCTTCCTCTGTCTGGCTTGCTTCACTTAGTATGATAATTCCTGGTTCTTAAATCATCACCTTATCACTGTGTGCTCACGTGGTCTTTTGTCATATGTGTGCATGTGGAGAAAGAGGGATTTCCCTCTTCCACCTTTTATAAAGCCACCAATCATATAGGATTAGTAAGCTATCCTTATGACCTTATTTAACCTTAATCACAGTCTAAAAGCCCTACCTCCAAACAGGGTCCCATGAGGGTTAAGGCTTCAATATATGAATTTGGGAGGAACACAATTTAGTCCATAGCATCACCCTATACATTTCTATAGCACTTTCTCCTTTCTTAGAATGTATAGCAATCACCTGTTTTCCTACCTGTGCCTCATTAGACATGAGTGTCCTCGGGCCAGACCACATGACTATGTCACCTTGTATCCCTGGCCCAGTCCCAGGCATTACATGGCCATGTGAAACAGAGCAGGACCCTGTGGGGCTCCTGGGCATGGAAGCCTTTCTGTCCCCCATCTCTTGTTTGTAGGGAATAGACTCCAGCCTCCATGAACTTCCCTGAGTTCCAAAGGGCAGGTTCAAACAGCTGCTAATTAGGGAAGGGAGGGGATGCAGAGACCAGGGAGGAGCAGTCAAGAAACAATAGTGCAGCCTTGGGGCAGGGCCACCTTAAGAGATACACATAACAATGTCTTTGAGCTCTTTACAGAAGGAAAACTCCCAATAAATGGGATATGTCAGCATTCTTCATTCCAGAGAAGACCCCCTAAGGCCAGATTAAAGGAATCAGAGAAGCTCATCAAGAGGCCAGATTAAAGGAGTGTAGGCCCTGCACACACCCTAATCTTATCAGCAACCCCACATTTGAATCATTGCTATAAAATTCCTCACTAAATCCTCCCAAGTTGGGACACATAGTTTTTCAGGGCATGAGCCTGTTGTGTCCCCCTTTGCCTGGCAAAGCAATAAAGCTATTTTTTTCTACTTCACCCAAAACTCTGTCTCTGAGATTCGATTTGGCACCGGTGCATAGAGACCAAGTTTTCGGCATCACATGTGCTCAAAGCTGGTCGAATGAACAAGGGGCAGAAGGAAGTTCCTATTCTGCCCCTTCACAAGGTCTACCAGGAAATACTGTAATTACCAGGAGTAGGTTGGTCAGGTCTAACAGATATCTGGGGCTTTGCTGGAGACAGAACATCAAAACAAGCCTTAAGCTAATTCAGCAGCTGAATTTATGGGCTTCAGGTGCCTCCAGGGTTCTCATCAAAGTCACAGAAGGACACATCATCAGTTAAGCTAAACTGATTACCAGCCATTCCTGGGCCAGGAAGCAGACGCTGTACCCATCCAGGTGAGTAGCACACAACCCAATTTCTAAGTCCTTATTTCATATGAATCAGTGATTTAAAAAGAAGGTAAATAATTTAATAAATTATACCCATTGAATAAATGACCATGTCAAATGGATAATATACTCAAGAATCAGTTAAAAATAAGTATAAAAAAAGACACTGCATTCAGGCCTGTACAAAACTTTATTGTACTTTGAATAATAAGCAAAGTAACAAAATTTAGAGCATGATAAAGGATGGAATATCTCAAATTATGTTCCTTACAAAAGCACACAAAGACTGTTTATAATATTTTAAAGTCTGCTAAAAAATATCAAGACATCCTAGGATTTGTGGAGTTACCTTTCCTGTCAACTACGGCATTGATTCCCACTAGCTTTGCTACAATAAAAGTTAACATATATGAATGTACACATGTAATAACTGAAATGGAAAATGAAGGCATGCAACAAACATTCCAATTACTAAGCAAGTATGAAGAAGAAAGTCTTTTTGGTATTTCTGAACTAACAATTCCTTTGAACATATCAACCAGGTCCAGTGAAACTTTTTTTTCCAGAATGTTCAGAGGTGATATTCGAAACACTGAACAACCAACAGTCCATCACCACTGTCTGGTAAGCACAGACACTGGAGTAAGTGCTGATGTGGCAATACGGTCTGTTCCCAAACTGAATATCAGCCTTGATCTCATCTCCCATGTCCAGATGCACATTTGGACTAATGTAGAAGTGTGAGCTATGAGCTATGAAACATGAAATTCACAGAGACAGGAAGTTGAACTCAAATACTCTGCTGCATGGAGACTGAATGTGAAATTTTTCACAGTGACTGAAATTGACTGGCTGACAGGCAATGGTGGTTTTTTATATTTGACTTTGATTAAAATGAATGGACTTACAAGAAACCCTTGAGATTTAGTTAATGCTACTAATCTAAAGGCTCTGAAGAACTGAGGAGCCTTTAAAATCAGTATATGTGACCTTTTCTATATTTTTCCTTAAGGAAAGAAACAATAATAAAAACACCGAGGTACATGAGTTTCTTTTCAAGGGATTACCGTTGTTATCTTCCTGAGATGCAAAGACCACAAAAGAAGAGCACCATGCCTAGGCTGCTGAATGAGGCATCAGACACTAATAGTTTGGTCCTTTTCTAAAGGGATCTCTTCTGACAATGACACTAAAACACAGTGATGGATCACAGATGCCCGGGGGTCCTGGCTGCCCTCGGATTCCAGGTTTTCCGTGGTCTCCGTCTTTGCCGGGGAGACCTGGGTCTCCTGGAGGACCTTCTTTGCTTATTCCAGGGGGGCCCTCTGGACCTAGGATGGGACATTAGCAATATATGAACAGAGGAGTTTGGTTTTGTTGCTGACACAGCTGAATCTGCAAAACATGTAAACTGGTAAAAAGACTCCCTTGAAACTTTTACGTATTTGCACTAATGTGAAAAAAGGAGGTATCCTCTTGCTAATTCTATACACCTTCCATTTTGAAAAGAACTATCCAAAAGTAATTTTTGTAAAACTAGGCCAAGCTATGTTAATATGCAATCATGCTGCTGCTGAAGACACAGAGCTAACATTCTAAAATTTCAATTTGTGGATTGTCCAAACTATTTCTTCCTCTCAGCTTATCTTTTGCCAATATTATTATACATTAGTAGGTAATATATGAGTAAGCTAAAACTCTAATAAAGCCAATTTTGTGCCATATTTGTAGTCAAAATAACTACTTCCATTATATACATATATATATATATATATTTAGTTTCCACAATGAAATACATTGTCATTTCCATAGTATACTAGTAAACAATACACAGAGGTATTATAACACTAATTTGTGAGCCATAACTTAGTTCAGTTAGCATGTTCAAAAAAAGAAAAATTAACTCAAGATATTGGCCTTTTAAAGTTGATGACCCAAAATAACAAAAACAAAATATTTAGGTTGGGGGATGGAGCAGAGTGGACTGGGGCACTTTCTACCACTAATACTTCCTGCCACTACTACTAATAAACATTTATTCAGCACTAAACTACAATTGTAGGTATTGTTCAAAGTGCTTTACATACAAAGTATTAAATCATTTGATCCACCCAAAAGCCTCAAGCAGTAATAACATCTAAAATAATAATGATAGTCCACATTTATTGAAAACATAACTTTTTCATGCACTGTTCTGAAAGCACAACATGTATTAATTCATTTAATCTTCCACCAATGTCATGATGCAAAAGACATCTCATCACTATTTTACAAATGAGGAAACTGACACACGGAGAAGTTAAATAATGCAGCTAGCAGAGGCTGGCTTACAAGTCCATCTCAGCATTATTCTGCTTTCCTGAGAATCATAAAGATTAAACAGTGATATACACTAGGTAAGCCTGGGCGACTTGGAACCATCTGAGAACTATTCTAAGGAGGGGTATTCTAAGGAGTCTAAATGATAAGTGAGAGAGAATCCTGAATGATTAATGGATATAATATAGGATAAAACTTCTAGTAGTTAGAGCTCAATGTGTTGAATGTGAATCACTCAAAAAAGGAAACGAAAGTCTTGGTTTCAAATCTTTGGACAGAGATTTATGATGATTTTCTTAATGCAAAATGTGCAGCAACACTTATGAGCATCATCAGTTCATACCTGGGGGACCAGGAGGACCTTGTACTCCAGGGTACCCAAGCCCTTGGCTCCCCTTTGCCCCATTTCGTCCTGGTAGGCCTGCAGAGTGTCAGAGAGGGGAGTAAGCTTACTTTTCCCATAAAATCACTTCCTCCTAGATTGTTTCTTTCAAAGCTGTTAATACACACATTAAATCTTTAAAATTAGCCAGCCACCTATTTATTATTATTGACAGGACAAAGAATTTTGAAGCAAAAATTTATAAAATGATCAGTGGTCTAGAAAAACTTAATGAAGATTAAATATTAAGAAAGGAAAATGGTTTGGAATTATTAGCTCTTTTTGTTACTCATAGTTGTTCTTTTATTACTTTGATGAAACATCTAAATTGTTCCTATAATATTAAATTAAAAGGAAAGAATTATCAACCAACATTTCACATAAATATTCAAAAACAAAGAGCAGTAAGTTGTGGGCTATTAGCAAGTTTGGTTGCAAAACATCACTTTTCTTATAGAAATGTATAGAAAACAATTTTGTATATAGTTACAGAAGTTACCAAAGTCAAAATAAAGGAAATGGTGTCTGTGATGTTCTATTTAAAGACCTAATTAGACTCAAGCAAAATTTCTAAGTGCATTGTCAACATTTTCTGATTTACAGGTTCACATGCTTCATAACATTGACCTCTCTCTTGATTTTAGGATATTCTTTCATGAAATAGAATGACTGTTCTTTAACTCAGCTGACAAATTATTTAAAGACTTAGGGATAAAAAATTTTTTGTCTTCAAGAAAACAAACAGGAACTCTTGCCTGTTAAACAAGATTAGGATGTGAATACAAAAAATACCCTTTTCTGTTGTTTATTTGCTTACACACACAAACTAAGTACCTTTTAATCCTTTGGCACCTGGGCGTCCTGGAGCTCCCATTAATCCAGGAACACCATCTCTTCCTGGCAAACCAGGGAATCCTCGGGGACCTTCTGGGCCCATGGGACCCGGTAGCCCAGGAATACCAGGGGAGCCGTGCTGGGACTGGCAGTGATCACAACTCTGAATTCTTCCACTTTGAAGTAAGACAGGTAGCTGGGCTTAAAAGCAAAGAAACCCCATCCTTTATGTTTAAATGGTGAATGGGCATTAAAAATATCATTCATATTTTTTCTAAATTTACAGATGCATATCTCTTGGCTAATAATATCACTTCTAGAAATTTAACTATGGAAATATCCATTGCTCTGTGCAATAATTTTATTGTGGCAATTGCTTCAAATAAGAGAAAAAAGGAAGTGTCCCTCTAAAAGAAACTGGTAAATTAAATTATAGACATCATATTATGAATAAAATTACCAGAATTATGTCAGGGAAGAAAATTTAATCAATGGTGAAATAATGATAAATTGCTTTATTAAAAAGATTACAAAGGGTACATATAATATTTTACCTTTATAAAAATACTTATCTGGAAAAAAAAACAAAGGCTGATAAATGTCCTTTATTTTCTTCATCTCACTTATATCTTTTATAATTTCTACAAAGAATATTTATTACTTTTGAAATTTGAAAGTTATTAAAATCTCTATGTTGGAGACTTACCTCTTAATACATCAGTGCAAACTTGTCGAATAAACTGTTCTGAAAATTCTCTCCCCTGCATCAAATTATTAAGGGTTATAACATTGACATACCAAGTAAAAAGCAACAGAAATATGAAAACTGTGCAAGAAGCAGAATACATACGGGCTTCCCATCCAGTCCTGGGGGTCCTTGAGGACCTGCTTCCCCGGGTTGCCCCTGGGGACCCATAAGCCCCATCAGACCATCCACTCCAGATTCTCCTTTGGGTCCAGTGGCACCTCTGGCACCAGGCTCTCCCTTTTCACCTCTCTAAAAACAAAATAAATCTTCAAAAGTTCTATTTAAATATTTCAGGAGGTATAAATGCATCATAAAAGTCTTAAGGATATGGATATGAAAACATACAACCATATATCTAAGGTATATAGGAAACTGTTGGGAAACACTGTAATTGATCAGGAAGGAAATTTCATATCATATTAAACTGTCATTTATCTATCCATCCAACCCTACAAATAACCACTACCTAGTACATATATTGATTAAGCAATATGCATAGTGCCAGAGATACAATGATGAATGTGACACAGTCCTGTTCCCAAGGAGTTTAAATCCTAGAGAGATAGATGTAGAAATACACAATATTCTTCATTGAAAAACATGCAGAAAAATTTAGCTCCTAATTTAGAAGAAGAATCAATACTACTAGCAAATATGTAACATTTCATACCTAATTCAGTGGATCTACATATTCTGAAAATCTCTATTTAGGAACTACTAAAGAACATGAAAGATATTTTCTGTTTGTGATGTCAATAGCTAGATTTATACAGTATTAAAATTCAAGTCATGAGAACTGAACAGACAGCATAATACATGAAGAAACATACCTCTCCTTTTGTACCATGATGGCCTTGAATTCCCTTTGAAAATTGATAGGGAAAAAATAAATAAATAAATAAATGTGCAAGCTACAGTCCTAGCAATGTGGCATGCACCCTTTACCACACATTTAATCAAACTTTAATTTTCAGTTTGGATCTATGTTCATTGGTGATAATGGCCTGTAGTTTTCTTTGTAACATCTTTATCTGGTTTTGGTATCAGGGTGATGGTGGCCTCATAGAGTGAGTTTGTGAGTGTTCTTCCCTCTGCTATATTTGTAGTGAGGTGGATGGACCTAGAGTCTGTCATACAGAGTGAAGTAAGTCAGAAAGAGAAAAACAAATACCGTATGCTAACACATATATCTGGAATCTAAAAAAAAAAAAAAATGGTTCTGAAGAACCTAGGAGCAGGACAGGAATAAAGACGCAGACATAGAGAATGGACTTGAGGACATGGGGAGGAGGAAGGGTAAGCTGGGGTGAAGTGAGAGAGTGGCATGTACATATATACACTACCAAATGTAAAATAGCTAGCTAGTGGGAAGCAGCCCCATAGCACAGGGAGATCAGCTCCGTGCTTTGTGACCCCCTAGAGCGGTGGGAGGTCGACACAAGAGGGAGGGGATATGGGGATATATGTATACGTACAGCTGATTCACTTTGTTATAAAGCAGAAACTAGCACACCATTGTAAAGCAATTATACTCCAATAAAGATGTATTAAAAAAAATCGATCAGCAAGTAAAACACTCTCTGTAAGGCCATTCTTTAAATATGGAAGTTTCTGAAGAAATGCAGCGGTTTCTACCAGACAGAATATTACAAATGGAGCCAGAGTAAGAGGAAAGATAAAATAGTAAGCTCTCTGGACTAGAAGGAAATGAGAGTTAAAACTGAAAACAGCTGTCATCTGAGAATCCACTAAGATGATTTCATGAGGGAAACATTCGCTTGGACCCCATTCACAATGTGAATGCCAGAAAAATCACACACGTGCAGCCCTTGGTAGGATGACAGTTAACTAGGACTTTGTTTACTTTGAGAGATTGGGACAACTATTCAGCTGCTGAGAGGCAGTGGCTGTCCTGCTCCCCCCAACCCTGCCCCCTGCCATTTTCCCTGTAGACTCAGTTCCTGGTGGTGGAAAACGCAGCTTCCAACACTCCCAGAACAGAAGCTTTCTAGGGAACCCAAATCCTGCCTTGGGGGAGCAGACTTCCTCTTTCCCTTGAGAAGTGAGATAAAAAAAAAACAAGTTAGGGGAAACTTGCAGAGAGTGTCATCTGTCAACCAGTGAGCTAACCAAGTTGTGAACTCAAAATCCAAGGAAAATATCCTTCTATCAGAGAGTTACTGTGAATAACAATTTGGGGTAAAAGGCCTGGGTTGAGGAGGGTGATGGATGAAGGGGTGAGGGTCCTCCTACAAGTAGAGCTGTTATAAAGCTGCTGTGTGATTAACTCAGGGAAACAGAGCAGGTCAGAGGGGAATAGGGAGAGAGCTGGTTGTCATCCAGTGGTGTGAGTGGAGTAAAGGGACAGGAAAATGAAGACCTTTTGTATTGCACATAACTGTACACAGGCAAACTCTGTCCATTTCTCCTTTCAGTGACTCTTGCTCTGAAGTTCACTTCTAAGTTCTCAGCTTCTTGACATGTAACACTCACCCTCCATCTTAGACAACCTTGGGGCCATGTGCTTTCAAAGACTCCCCCACACACACCAATGGTCTCCCCCATTCCTCCAAGTAAGGGACCCAGAAAATCCTGTCCTTGGAGACATTACCTCACAGTTTTATCCCCCGACCTCCAGAGTCAGTGTCATCACTGAGTCTTTCTCCCACCCACACTCCCTAATCAGTTGGATGCTTTTATTTGTCGAGTTTGGCTCTGACTGAACCTACATGCCACTTGGCAATCTCACCGAAACATGGCTTCATGAGGAGAGTTTAGTCAAGGAAAAAGCAACGCAATCTTATTATGTATCTATTGCACAACACAGTTCCTCAAAATGGCATTTTAATTCATCTCTAGTGTAGTAAATTATATCTTTGAACAAACTAGAGGGAAACAAGGACATTCCTTCACTATGTATGGCCTCAACTACTCACATTTCAAGAAGAAAATCAAAACTCAACAGTAGGTACAGAGATGCTGCCATGTATGGCTGCCTTGGGCCAATACTACTCTAAGAAATGGGTGGAACTGTCTACCTTTAGTCATTTATTTGGTCAGAAGAAAAGCATTGAAAATCAAGTTTCACAGCCACTGAGAGTATCAGCATGGGAAAATGAAAATATAAATCAAAAGATTAAAGTTGTGATCACCATCACCACTAGAATTCTCATCCTTGGGCACTTAGAATGCAGGCTACATCTCCCCTTCTCCCCACCCATTTTTATTTGCAAGTAGCCCTCTCTCAGTATGGTTCATTATGTGATTCATTATTTCATTTTCCATAAAAAAAAATACCTGTGGCCCTGGAATCCCTGGTCTTCCATTCTCTCCCTTTTGACCCTTTAAAATTGAATAAATGTTATTCATTAGTTTGCACACTTATGATGCAATCACACATACAACACAAACTATGTACTGTGCTGTCGTCTAAAAGAAAGGTCACAAGAGCAGTGATGCAAATATGTAAAATGATGTAAGAGAAGAAAAAAAGAAGTGAGAGGAACGTCAACCTAACCTTACAGCTAAAATGGATAAAGACAAGGAACGAACTACTGGCTTTAGGGAACATGTAAATAATGTTAGACAGTTGAGGATGTTCTGCTGAGTCCATGTTCACAGCATGAAAATAATTTAAAACTCCGATGGCTGTGGTCATTTTCTTAATTTCAATGACATTATTTATGTTCGGTGTTGATTATACACATGTGAGGGCAAGAAGATCACTTGAAGGACATTTTTAAATTAAAAATATACTGTAAAATACATTTTGAATGAAAAGCTTTAAATTAGGACAAATAGAGAAAAAATTAATAAAGATATAAACACATTTGTCCATTCAATTAATATTTTGGGACATCCTCCTTGTATAAGACATTGGGCCAGACCCTGAAACTCTACTATTTCATCCCTATGTTGAAACAGGATAATTAGCAGTTTCTAGCAAAATATATACCTAGATATACAATCAATTAAAGATCTAGTGACTGAAATTGTAAATCACTCCTGCATAGAGGTTTGTTCATTTACTTACTTACATCAGTGAATTCCCAGGGGCCCTATTTGCTGTAGGGACACTGTTGCAGTGTCCCCATGTTGCCTTCAAGTTGCTTACTGTGTGGTGCAAAAGCTAAGCAATTAATCTCTTTAATACGCAGTTAAATTCTAAACTTCAAAGTCACTAAGATACTAAATCTTAACTGTTCTCAATACAAAAACAAACTAACGTGACATGATAAAGGTGTTAGCTAACCGTACAGTAATAATCATATTGCAATATATAAACTGCACCTTGTACACCTTAAACTTACACAAAGGTATATGTTAATTATATCACCTTAAACTTGTACACCTTAAACTCGTACACCTTAAACTTACACCTTGTACACCTTAAACTTATACATTATTATATATTAACATTGTGCCCTGTATACCTTAAAGTTATACAATGTTATATGTTAATTATATCAATAAAGATATATACAGCTAAATTCTATTGGAATTCTATTAAAAAAAGAATGATGAAAATACTGTCTGATAAGGATGCAGTGTATAATTATATATCTGGAACGGATACTATTGGGACATAGGGTGGGGCATCTGATAAAGAGGGTAGGAAAAATGACTCCACTTTGAGTGCAGCCCTCAGGGATGTGTAAGTGGTACCCAACTGGAGAAGACAGGGGTGTGTGGCAGGGAGAGCAGACACAGGACAGAGGTGTGTAAGTTCTTCCAGCTAAAGCAGCAGCAGGGCAGGAGCAGATAATAGTGGGTAGACTGGCAAAGAGATAAGACTAAAGAAGATTCAGTCCAACAATGAGGCACTTTATGGGCCGGACTTTATCTTGAAATGTGTGTGGAGCATCACTGAAGGACTCCTAAGCAGTTGTGTAACTTAGTTATTGAGCTGGTAAAAGTGTGAGGGGAAGGGGTGGACTGGACTCAAGGAGACCAGTTAGAAGGATATTACAGTCACCCAGAACCCATGACAAGAAATGGCCAGGACAGTGGGATGGGGGGAAGGGGCTTAGTTCAAGTTTCATTGTCTGAAACAGTGTTCAGACTGTGACCTTAGCAGATTTTGATGCTATTATTACCTAAATTTGAAATTTCCTTTCATGCCACCAGATATTCTAGAGCTTTCAAAGTTCTGTGAATTTTGCAAAGTGTTTTATGTAGTAAGACTCAGCCACTATAGCTGAACTTTTTTTTTTTGGCCACACCGCTCAGCATGTGGGGATCTTAGTTCCCAACCAGGGATGAAACCTGTGCTCCCTGCATTGGGAACACAGATTCTTAACCACTGAACCATCTGGGAAGCCCCTATAGCTGAGCTTTGTAATCTTAAAAACATCATTAAAGTACTGTCTGGACACTTGATTTGTAACTGATGGTTGGAAAAGTCTTACATTTCTAGAACTTAAAAGACTGAAAGACTAACAGATATAGTTTATTCCTGATCAGTGTGTCACTGATTCAGCCAGCGGCGTCCTACTCACGGGTCAGAGTTCAGTTAATGAAAAAACCGTCTGAGGGCCACTCGGACTGAGGTGAAACTGTCCTCATCTCCCAAAGCTGTAGCATGTTTCTCCTCTTTGCCTTTGTTGCTAAGACACCCAAAACCAAACGTCCTTCTAAATCACCCTAGATTTCCTCAGCCTGATCTAATTTTCTGGTATAATTCTCCTTCTGCTTATTAGTTTGAATATGTTTTATATATGGTGTTAACAGTTTCTTATCAAATTTATTTATGCCATAAGCCATGTCAAATCATTTGTGGAAACCAACACACCATAAAATATATAAATAAATAGATATTACAAGCATGTGATAAATTCCATACATTATTTTGTTGAATCGCTTGGTTCCCAAGTTTCCTAAAATAGTGGTGTAGTGAAGAATGTTAAAGTTAGATTTGATGTGTTTTGAGAAGTCTAGTAAAATGAGAAAGCTGGGATTTAACAGATATTGATGGTAAAACAGGAAGGAGCTGGAAAAGCCATGTAAGAATTAAAAAGAATGAAGCCCTGAGTTTTTTGCCAAGCCAAAAAAAAAAAAAAAAAAAAGCCAGTAACATACCTGAATGCCCTTTTCGCCTTGATTTCCTTTGTCCCCCTGCAAAAAGTCCATTTAATATGTATCATAATGTCATATATTCTGTATCCTTTCAAATAAACATGCTTTTCTTCAGCCAAGAAAAATATATGGTCTCATCCAAATTTGATAAGTGCCTTATAAACAGAAGTTGACTCCAACATGATATTTGAGAAGAGAGTAAAAACACATTATGTCAAGATGATGTTCTAAATGAATACTTTCTTGTGCTCTTACATTCAAAAGAAAATTTACTACAATTTCTATTTTATAAGGAAGAAGAAAACTTCTCTATATTGATCACAATCTGAAGTTAAACAAAGAGAGGACTTATTTTGACAAATCTTGTTTTATGAAATCAAACTGAAAAGTCTTCTACTATTAAGCTAATAATGGCCACAAATTTATAGGAAAAAATGAAATAAAACAATGTTGAAATAATATTTTAGAAAACATATGCTTCAAAAATTAACTTTTTGGGGGAAATTCATATTCCATAATATTGTTTCCTGGAATTTCTCAGCTAGAAGAGATGTTTGAAACCAACTAGTTCAGTGTCTTTGTTTTTATAATGTACCCACAGATCAGGAAAGGTAAGCATTTGCCCAAGGTTGAACTTGGACACTCTTTCCAAATTTCCTTCCTACCATGCTATCCAAACATAAAGAGTAGAGTTTTGTGTTTATGGTGAATAAAATACAGATTTTCTTTTAACTGGCAGGTTTCTGAACAAGGAAATTCTCTAAATCCAAACATATTCACAGTAGATTTACTTAATATTCACTGAGGGTCTAACACTTAATTGCTGCTGTGAGGGTCATTCCTGTGTCAGCAAGTACTGCCTGCCGCTCATCAGAGCAAAAGGGATCACACTAGGTACAGTAATCTAGGGGCTGAGCAGATAATACATGAGGGATAGAAAAAATGAAATGGTAGAAAAACTGAAAGAGCAAGGGATACAAAGACGGAGACATAACAGTTTGTATCCTTTGCAGAACAAAAGCCAACATATCCACTTTTAACCTGAACTGTATATATCTTCAGGGGCATGGACTTCTCTGATAGGTGGGCAGTCAGTTCTTGCTCAAAGCCTTCAAGCCAACAATAATACTTGTACAGATACATCTCAGAGTTCCTTCACTTAACAGGAGAGAGAGAGAACCCAAAGTGATGCTGTTTTATCTCACCAAAACATTTTATATGAATATATATGCATTGTATTTTAAACTCCTTAAATTAATTTTAAGTGAACTATTATGTAACATAATTGTTTCACAGATAGGAACGCCATGGTCAAGCATTCTGGCTGTAATTTTTATTGTTTCAGACTTTTGCCCCAGTTTTGGTAAGAGTGATATTCATATTTTGGTAAGAGTGCCTCACATGGAATACTTTCCCTAAAAAGTTCTTGACACATCTGGATTGACCACGGAACAATCTGAATTTACAAGATATTATTTAATTGTATGTTTATATTTTTTGATCTGTCTCTTCGAAGATCCTCATCTAGACAGTACCTATGCGGGGACATGAAAGGTGCCACAGCTCTTAGCATGAGGTCGAACACATTATATGTATACCAAATACATAGGTCAGCTCATCACTGAATGCATAATTGGCCCTTCTACGTTACGTGCACAAAAAGAAAACTTACATGGTAATAGCTGATTAACATTGAATTATATGTCCTAAATAGCATACCTTTTTCCCTTGAATTCCAGGTAAACCCAGGTATCCTGGTTCTCCTGGCAGACCCACTGCTCCTGGTTCTCCCTAAGTAACACAGAATCCACATGAAGATCACAGGCTTACTGCTTGTGAAAAACGCCACTGCTTTTATCTCTATATACATCTCAAATTTAAAACTGATAGTTAAAAATTTTGTTAGAGTTATTACTATAGAAATAGTAAATTTCACTGACGTCCCAATAAAACTTCTTATATTTTTTTCTATCTTTGCTAGTTAAGAAATTCTGAGATCATATCATATTTTAAAATTTTATAAACATTTGGTATTTTATATTTATAATGTCAACAATAGATAATAAAGCAGTGAAAATAATAAACACAGGTATCTCTCTTTGTATTTACTAATACTTTCCTGTCCTCCTTGAAATTGCTTTTTCTCATAATCCTCCTTTAAAAAAACTTATTTTATTGTTACAAAATTGGTAAGTAAATAGAAGTAATAAAATTTTTGAAAATCTCATTACCCACTATTTTTATTTGGTTATATATTTTTCCCTCTACCTCTCACAAACACATACACAACTTAGATACTAAAATGTGCTGTGTATGCATAATTTTATATCATTTACTTCAAAATATATTAATATTGTGAGTTCTTTATATGTCATTATGTTTTTTAAAATTTTAAATTACAGAATAGTATTCAACTATATTGATTCACCATATTTAATAAAATTTCTATTGTCAAACATTCACTTTCACAGGTTTTATTTTCATAAACAATATTGGGGTGAACACCCTTGTAGTTAGATATGCAAATTTATGATTTTTACTTTATATATGTGGAATATTATTTTCTTAGACATAAATTCTTGAGCTGTTTTCAGAACAAGGAATAGTCCATAAGTTATATTAACTCAATTTTTCTACTCCCTATCATGTCATAGGGATTATTTCTTTTTTAAAAAAAGACTTACAATGTGAAAGTATATAATGATGATGTATCAACAATATTTAGGTTAAAATTGTAAGAGATAGGACATGCTCCTGAATATGCTTCATGGAGTTTTGGTTTTGCTTTATTTGTTTTACCATTAGTCCCAAACTCTGTTACATTAACTAAAAACAACTCTCTTCTGTGGAAACTAAGTTCTGTTCTCTGCTCACTGTGAGCTGTTGAATATTACTCTAGATTTTTAAAGGCTAGAAGAGAATTGAAAATCTGATTGAAATAAACATCAACTATTTGGTTTGGAGGAAACTAATAAAGGCAACTGTGACTCCCTGACTGAAAATAAAGTCCCATCAATCAGCAAACAAAGAAATGGCACCACCAGGGTAGACACACTCTCATTCAGCCACATAAGAGCGTGATATTCTCTGGACCAGAGAAGATGTTCATATTAGCATCCAAATTTTACCAATTCTAGAAAAACCAAGCTAAAGCATATTTCATGCCTTTATTACCCAAACTATGATAAAATATCCAAAAAACAGAAATGAAATTGGCCCACATTCACCACTGGCTTTCAGGTACCCTAATTTTATGATAAAAGGTAATCATTCATTTCACCTATCTTTTCTTAAGGGATACAAATGTTAACCTCATCAAATAATGAGAGGAACTCATACTTCTTTGAAAAAATTTCCAAATGGTTCAAAACAAATTAATTACCTTGAGCCCAGAAGCCCCAGGCAGCCCTTGAAGTCCAGGTTCACCTTTACTTCCCTGTCAATGCATCAAAACCATTTGAATTTTTTTGAATTTAGTCACCATATATCTGATACAGACACTTAAGGGAATACATTTTAAACAACTTTTACATTTTTAACTTTCCAATTGTTTGAAATATAGAATCTATATGTTAAGCCTACTTATTAAGAAAAACTCTTTTAAGCAAGGAAGTGAGTCTGCATATTTATAAAGCTTTCTACTAGCCTGTTTGATGCTGGCAGCTCCAAGTAAAAAGAGAGATTCCAATCTTTAGGGACTGGCACTAATTAGCTAGGTCTTTGTGCTGCACAAGCCAGACCTATGTATCTTAATAGCATCCTCTAGGCTGGAAATCTTCATCTTTCTCTGTTTTGCTTTCTCTGTATGACTCATTTTCAGTATGCAACTGAAAAAAGAAAATTAGCCTCAAATGCACTTTTGAGTGGCTTTTGGAAGAAGCATGAATCAGAAAACTTTTAGTTTGCATTCTTTTTCAGGATTCCAGTGCAGTCCTTGCTAACAGACATTTGGAAAGCAAGACCAAGTTGTCAGAGCAAAGAATGTAAGACAGGAAAAGAGGATTGGTTATAAAAGACAACCTGCCTCCTGGATCATCAGGAGAGATTGTCAGTTGTGGTTCTGGCTTTTAAATATATTTGGACACCTGAAATTACAACTCAATCAATGTCTGGCAAAAACCTATAATTAAAGAGGTTGGTGTGACACCTATAAGTGGGGGGCAATGATCACCCAGAGCCAGGTCAGTCTCACTGATCAGTAAAGGGAACCACTTTCATTCTCAGCTCATGTTGAGAACCACGTGAGCATACTATTTGGACTTAATTAAAGCATTTAGCACATAACAGCATAATTATACCATAGAACAATGGTCCTTAAATTTTCTAATTTTACAAATGATTAAGCTGAAACTCAGAGGTGACAGGACTTGCCAAAAGCTACATGACTTGATTATGTTAATATACCCTGATGTCATTTAGATAATATTTTATAAAACTGGAATATGATAGGGTAAAATAGACTTATAAATGGTTCAATGGCTATTTTAAAAAGAGGTATTATAATCTAAATTGGAAGTTTTCTAAAGATCCACCACAGAATTTCAGCCTCATCCCTGCCTGGCTTAACACAGCTTTTTTTGTCTTACTCTTGAATTTATATCAATTGTTATTGAAGAAACAGTTCACAAATATATTAGTTGACAAAACCAGAGGGATAAGGTAATATAGAGGCAAGTAAACTATGGCCTGTGGGCTAAGTCAGCCCAATGCCTCCTTTTGTAAATAAACTTGTACGAAACACGGGCACATCCACACCGTGGCTGCTTTTACATTTCAATAGCAGAGTTGAGTGGCTGCAACAGAAATTATATGTCACTCAAAGACTAAAACATGTCCTATCTGGCCCTTGGCAGAAAAACTTTCTAAGACCTGAGGTAATATAGTGCATGAAAACAAGTTGAAATATTTCACTGAAAAGATTACATTTAAGAGGTATAATTTTAACATCTTGAATCTATTTTTAACAAAATAATCATAGAAGGACAAGATGAGGGAAATCAAACTTTATCGTAATTTATGTAAAAACAAACTGTGATGTTAGAATCAGCCACTTGACCCCCCGGCCACAACAGCAGACATATCCAAGTGGTGGATGCCACAAATACATTGTTCTAACGTCTTTTATGGAAAATCTAGCAGGTTTAGCTGACCTCCGGCTCAGTGTGAGCCAACGATGCTAAGTGGCTAATTAAAAATGTTGACAAAATCTTAGGCTGCGTCTTAAGAATTAGAGGATCCAGAACGTCATGGGAGAGTCCATTGTACCCCAGTTATTTAAGGAATATACAACTACTCTATTTTTTCTAACAACATGACATTGCAACATGATGGAAAACCTCCACTTGGCAAGTGCACACTTACTACTGCTAGGACTCACAGTGTTCCAAGAACCCACAGGGTCCACCTCTGGTGAGAGGGCAGCTACTTTTCCCTAATCACTGGGCTCCCAATGACATTTTATCCTATCTCTTTCTCTAGGTACTTTAGAATTAAAAGTATAGTAGATTAGGCCATCTACTCATTTTGTAGGCCAGGATCTATTTCCCTGGTCTAGTTAAAGGTTGAATACTTCCCAAACAGCAATTCCATCACTTCCCTTTAGAAGGTTATCCTAGAATCTACTTATTAAGTAGTCTAGAATAGTTTCTTGAGTTGAGCCAGAAGGTACCCGGTCTGATCCTCTGATAAAAATCTGATCCTCTAATTAAAAGAAATTCTCTTACACATGACTCTGTACACCTAGAAAACGGTAGAATCATGGTACTCAGAGTTCCAGTTCTACCTGAAGAATAACCTCACCTGACACCTACATATATTGTCAAGCGTGCCTTACTTTTTAAATGTGAAAGTTAAGATAATGTGTCATCTTATCCACAGTCTCAAGGGAGGATAAAACTCACTACAAGGCATTTTACAAATAAAAATTCCACATACATTCCACTAAATAAAAAACCAAGAAGAGGACTTGGAAGTTGGTAAAGTTACCCTCAGTGGTCACTACAGATACTCTAGATGGTGGGCTGGGTACAGAGCCCCATAGAGCTCTGGGTATTCCTCAGTCCCCTGAGCTGCCAGTAAGGGAAGAGGGCTGAGTCATGCAGGATCTTGGACCTTTTCCAGCTTAAACCAGGCCTGCTTTACGTTAGCATGTTTTATATGCTTAGTTTTTGCCTAAGACTTCATTCCTACAAGTGCTTGTTCATAGAATTCAAACCACATTCAAAATAAAATCAATGTAGTTAAAACTTTGACTGAAGTACCTAAATGGTCATTTTGCACAAAGCCCTCAATCTTAAGTTAATTTTCTTTACCTTAGATCCTGGGGCTCCAGGATGACCTGGTGAGCCGTCGCTTCCCATCAAACCCTACATTTTAAGTGGAAATTGCAAGAGCAATTTAGAAAATAATATTTTTAAAATAGTCAATCAGTTTTCAAGTTATACATTACCATAATAATCAATCCACTAAAATATAATGTAAGATATGGGAAACATCCTTACACACATCCAAATAAAGGATAATAAAGAATCAAACTATGCAAGATAACATGAAGGCTGGCAAAGCCCTTGTAACTTGGTTGCTTAAATCACCTACAAATAGCAAAAATGACTGGAGAGCTAGTAAGAGACAAATGTAAAGAAAAGTTTCTTTTTTCTACACTCTACTTTCTTCTTTTCTCATCATGGCCAAGAATTAGATTTCTTCATAGATGTTATTTTGGTCAATTTTACTTACGTTTTCTATTTTCTTGATAATGATTTTAAAGAATTAAAATCTAATAATTTCTCTGAATGTAAGAATGTCTATTCAAGTTACAAATGGCCATATTTTTAGTAACCATATAATTCAAAATAAGACACTGATAACTACTCTAGCAACAAGGAACTAATTTAATTTAGATTCCATTTAAGTACTATTACATATTTAAAAAACATTTGCTTTCTCTTAATCACAGCAAAGGAAATGTGATGAGCAAAAAAAAATATTCAATTAGTATTATCAGAAAACAGAATCTCAGTATAGTCACATAGAAAACAGCATGTCATCACTACTATGGTTTGCTATCAATTCAGGATTTATTACAACTATAAAGTGTAAAATATACTAGTCATAGCATAGTGTTTGAAATATTATAAATATTAAATATAGATATTCTTGAAGTTCAGTGAAGTTCTAGTCAATGCCTTCATTTTCTTGAGGCTAACTTAAATACTGGTAAATAATCAAGTTTCATTTAATATTTCAATGAAAAAATAATTTGGTCTTGATGATGGAGAGGAAGAATATTCCACTCAAATCTTTCACCAAGGGCTTCCCTGGTGACGCAGTGGTTGAGAGTCCGCCTGCCAATGCAGGGGACACGGGTTCGTGCCCCGGTCCGGGAAGACCCCACATGCCGCAGAGCAGGTGGGCCCGTGAGCCATGGCCGCTGAGCCTGCGCGTCCGGAGCCTGTGCTCCGCAGCCGGAGAGGCCACAACAGTGAGAGGTCCGCGTATCGCAAAAAAAAAAAAAAAATCTTTCACCAAGATCTTATCAAATCTTTTTACTGGGTAAAATATCTGCTTTTTTAACTTACATAATTAAAAGAAAGGTCATAAACTGTCCTTTTTTTTTTTTTTTGCTTAAAAAAAAGCTATTACAGGCAATTTGATTCATAGATTAAAATACACATTGCTTCTAACAATTTACTTTTAGAAATTTTTTATGGAGTGCTATACACCATAGGATTATCATAATTTCTAATACCATACTCATATGTCCCTTTACTCCCAAAACTTCCAAAATTACTTGTTCACTAACTTAGGATCTTCCTATACTACCTGTTCTGAATATATTCTCCCTCATTAGTATAATAAATTTGTAAATTTTCTAAAAAATAACAAAGAATATTTATTGAGTTTTAGATCTTCTCATGGTACTCAGTATTTTTTTTTTAGCTAAGATATTTGTTTTCTGGTTTATCTACAGTAAGGGTTCTTAATCCTTACTTGGGTAGCCAACTTTTTGAGAATCTGAAGAAATCTAGACTCCTCTAGAAAAATGAACATAATCTTTTTCATACAAATGCATGGAATTTGTGGATTCCAAAAATCTCATTGCTGAATCCTCCCACCAGTTTTGTGAATTTCAGAAATAAGAACCCCTGGTACATAATGACAATATTTCAAACATCCCAGTAATAATAATGACATTAACATACAGGTATCCCCGGAGCTCCTTTTTTTCCTAGTGGTCCTGGAGACCCAATTTCTCCCTAAAAATCAAATACAGATAAAGTTTAAAATTGCAGAGTATCAATTCATCTTTAGAAATTTCCTACCAAAGCATTATGAAATGAAAACTCAATATCAATCAGCCCAATGTGTCTGCCTTTCCTTCCTCTACTGTAAGACGAAGCAATGCAAGGTAATAAATCAGGAATCTACACCTTAAAGACGTAGGCCTAGGGTCTGTGGAATTACTAAGGAAAATATTTTCATTAGGAAATCAGGAGCAGCACTGTTATTCTTTCAAAGGAAGACCTAGCAGTTCACACACTGTTGGTGAGGTGAGACAACAGAGGGAAAAAAATCAAGTGAAAAAATTTCTTATTTACCATAATTTAAGAGCTATGATAATAAGTACAGATTAAGAAAACTTAGGACACAGTTTAATAGCATTTAGACTTCAGATTTTGGGATTGTGGCTGACCTGATGCTCCAAGGGATTTTCTGATTCCAGAACAACAACCCTGGAAAGAATATCTTCTTTGAGAAGCAGGAGAAGTCTTCAAAGATCCCTCACTTTAATAAAAAATACTCTCGGTTATGATTGTGATTATGAGGATTTGGAAGTGTACAGAAACCTCGCTAGAAGGTGAGCTGCAGGAAACAAGAGGGCTGGAGTTGTCTGAGGGGACATGCTCAGCTTTTAAGAAACTGAACACTGGGTCAGCCATGGGGAGAGGGCAGGAATCTTTAGTACCTACAATGGCTCAGGACCCTCAAAGGGCACTGAAATGATACCCGTTGGCAACCAGCAGGAGGCTCTCCATGCCCCAGTTAGGCTGACAGGACGCCCACTAACTAGGATGAAGCAATGAGCTCAGCATCAACAATTAAGACAGGAGAGGCAGAAAACCACAAGACTGAGAATCAAGAGGAATAACAATGAACCGCAGCTGTCAGAATGGCTAGAAAGAGAATTTAGAACTATATGTGAAATCTTTACAAATGAAAGAATGGAATCATGAAAAACTACTAGAACTGAAGATAGAACAAGAGACTAGACTATCAAGAATAAAAAGATGTTATAGCACAGGGATATATATATATCTGAATCACTTTGCTGTCCCTTGAAACTAACACAATGGTGTAAATCAACTATACTTCCATAAACAAAAGAATAAAAAGATGTTATTAAAATTTGAAGTTCTAGAAATGAAAAATATGATTGTTTAGATTTTTTAAAAAATCAATTGATGGCTTAAACAGCAGATTAGACACAGTAAAGGGAGAATAAATAGACTGGAAAATATGTCCAAAAAATTTAACCAGAATTTAAGAATCAAGGATATGGAAGTAAGCAATTTAGAGATGTAGAGGACAAAATTAGAAGGAATAAAATATGTCTAACTAGAATTCCAGAAAGAGGGAAGAGCAGAAGATGAAGAGAAGTAGCATGGAGATTAACAGCTCATGTCTTCCAGAGATAATGGAAATAATTCTACAGAGCCAGGAAGCAAACTAAATTCCCACCCAGATGAATAAAGAGAAATCCATATCTAGATACATCATAGTGAGTTTTAAGAACACTAAAAACAAATAAAATACCTTAAAAGAATCCCCAAAGAAGGGACAGATCACTTACAAAAGAATGATGATTAGAACAAGAGCAGATTTTTCATAGTTAACCATGGAAGCCAGGAGATGACAGTAGAAAAATTTCAGTGTATCAAGAGGAAATAATCATCAATCTTGAATTGTATACTCTACAAAATCCTCTCTCAAAAACATATTGGTAATTGAATAAGAACTGGAAGTTTATAACCAAAGTATTTGTACTAAAAGAATTTCTAAAATTACAGTTCAGGAAGTAGTACAATTATCCCAAAGTATGGTCTAAGAGCACAAGATAGAAAGTAACTAAGTAAAATAGAAAGCATGTATGTAAATCCAAATTTATATCTGTATAAAACAACAACAAAAACTAATTGTAAGGTCAAAATAATAGCTTCTGAAATTATATCATGTTTGAACCATTAACTATTGCCATGAATGTGGTAAAATGTATTCTATGTGAAGAGACATCACCACTTTGCCCTTTTCATAATCAGATTCCAGACCCAAATCTTTCAACTTTCATTAGTACTTACTTTTTGTCCCATTAATCCTTGGTTTCCAGGAAATCCTGGGATTCCCTATAAAGAAATAAAGTAGATTTTTCATTTTAAAAATTTAGACTGTATCATTAAAGAAGAATAGGCCATAATTGGAGTTTTAACTTGTAAATAATGCAAATCATCAAATATATCTCTTGACTACATGAAACCACTACTTATATTAATCAAATTTTGGAAAAGAAAAAATTTATGATATTAATATTATATGAACATCTACTGATATTTAAAGTTTCAAATACAGGCTTTAAGAAAAAGAAGCTATGAAGATAGTAATCTTGGCTCTTCTTTCAGACCAACATAAGTGATAAAATAAGAAGGATATTTCATTTGAACACTTTCTTATGTTACTTATAATGATTAATGCAAAAAGACTGTCAAATCATAGGAGTTCAGATTCAGTACAACAGTTCCAAAGGCCCTCATAGTCTCACAACCATAACTGAAAACTAATGAAACTAAATAATTTCCTCCAAATCGAGCCTTGAAACACCCAGGAACCTAACTCCTTGTATAAGATATGGCAATCTTTCTCCTAATGATTCCCTTGCTGATAAAATTGTGGAGCATATGCAGACCAGTTTGTAGAGAGACAGAAAGAAAGAAATAGAGAACTCTTTCACATGGCTGAGCCCAAATGTATGAGTTCTCTAGCAAGATTCAGAGAAAATTAATGCTAATTGTCTGAATTTGAGAATAATGTGAGCACATTTAATAATGGGAAAGCAGTTCTATTGTTATTCACTGCATTTTCCAAAATGATCAATTATCACCCCAAACAGTGATGGTACTAATTAATTTTTATTTCTTATTCATTTTTCTTAGCTCCTTTCTTGATGATATTTCAACTGAAATAATGAATAACATTTGTTTATATATATATATATATATATATGTATTGACTTTGGCAGAAAAGGGAATTCAAAGGACAGGGAAATTGGGCACCATCAGTATTTCTTTGAAAGCCCTCTGCATCTTCAGAGCTTTCAAAGAACAGCAGTGGTACTCAGTAAATCAGGGCAACTAGATCAAATATCTTCAACAACAGGGAAAGTCTGCCATTGTTTTGATTTTCAAATCTTGACTATTAATACAATACTGGTCCATGTGGTAGCCACAATTACGGTGCAAGATATGGCACACAGTTCTAGTGTTAAGATCCAAACTTAAATGATAAATTGGAATTCAGTTTGATCCTATTTGGCTCAATTAGTTTGCCATGGCACTACCTCCTTTTCAGAGAAAAGTTGTAAAAGAGCAAGGGACTAGCATTCTGGTTGCTTTATAAACATACTAACTAGAGAATAACATAAAATGGTATAAAAATTTAAAGTAACATTATAAAACATGAGCACAGTATACCCTATCAGCACTCTAAACAAAGTGAGAGTAAATAATTGAGTTACGAGTATAAAGAAAACAGAGTGAAACGAATTGTATCCTTTCTAAGGCAGAAAATGCATACTCTCAACACAATCAAAGTCAATATTGTTCAAAATAAAGGCTTCCATTTCAGTAGACCATGATTTGGCATGAAACCACCCAGAACCAACTCCCATTCAAATACACACTCATACAAACTCACCATAATGATTAACTTCTGAATTTAAATAAAATCTGTCTGTAGAATCTTATCAGATGCAAGGTAGCTATACATGGTTCTGCAGCTGTGTCAAGGCCGTGTTGCTTGGCCCCAAGAATCTCTAAAGTGATCCTGCAATTGCCCCGATACTTCTCAGACCTGAGAAGCTGAATTTCGTGCTGCACAGAACTCTTTGTTACTTAAGGTTTCAACCCTATTCAAGTTTCTATGCTCTTACACAATCTATATTAGTAGGAATTAGTTACGCCTGTTTTTGCAGCCAATCCCACTGTCAGCAAGGCTATATTCTCACTCTGGGCAAAAATAAAATTATGCCCAAGCAGTGCCCTGGCCTCACTTCCCATAAGATCTTGAGAACACCCCCCCACCCAGGTCACTCCCTGAATTTGATTTAACACCTTTTACCTGAATAATTCTAATTCTGAGCATGGTCTGCATTAGGACATAGCCACAAATTTTACATTATTTCAACATATCCGATATTGAGAGTATTTGGAGGGATCTCAGATTAGGAAAAAAATAGATTCCTTTTCCTACTGCCTGTGTTCCTAAGTTAGTAAAACATGAATACATGTCATAGATGTGAAAAAAGTCATAATGTCTTCTAGGTCCAACTATACCAAGAACTACTAAATACTTACTTTATAAAAACCAAGCAAAAAATACATAAAACTATATAATATTAAAAAAACAGGGGCTTCCCTGGTGGCGCAGTGGTTGAGAGTGCCTGCCGATGCAGGGGACACGGGTTCGTGCCCCGGTCCAGGAGGATCCCACATGCCGCGGAGCGGCTAGGCCCGTGAGCCATGGCCACTGAGACTGCGCGTCCGGAGCCTGTGCTCCGCAACGGGAGAGGCCACAACCGTGAGAGGCCCGCGTACCGAAAAAAATAAAAAATAATAATAAAAAACAAAATGTAAAACTGATTTATAAAAGCAATTCTTGGCAAAACTAATGTAATGCCATGAGCATGCATGGAATAAAAAACTGTTGAGAGAGAGGTTCACCAGAAGAAATGAAATCACTCAGAGCTATAATAGTTAATAAAATTCCCCTAGACAATATTTTCCTGGGTTCCCAATACAGTCATTGAAATTGACTAAACTTTTCCAATTTTACATTAGTAGAAATATTATTCAAAACCATTTGAAAGTTACCAGTTTGTTGATCCAAAAGTATTTAGCAACAATTACTTCATAGGGTAAATGTTTTTCCAAGCAAACTATTTTATATTTCATTTTTGGCCTGTGTGGCTTTGGGTTCAGGTAACTGTGAACATGTGTAAGTAAAGACAGAAGCAAGAATTTCATCTGGTGAGAATAAAGGGACATATTTCCTCCACTTCTGTGATTTCAGTTTGGGTTTGAGGAAGAGCAGAAAGTTAAATGGAAAATCCTGTGTAATGTTGTGGTGAAAGAATGCTGGCATGAAAAAATGTTCTAGAAGCTTCTCTGTAACCATTAAACCATTGTTGTATAACAAAAAAGTCATTAAAAATAGAAATGCATAATTTAGAATAAAGGGTTTGGCCCCTATTTCCTAGAGACCACTTTATAATGAAGGAAATGTGTCTATGATGCATTACTTAGAAAAGACAAGATATCACTTTATACTTTTCCACATGCAATGGAATACTTTACTCCTGAAATTAGAGCATCTTGGATCAAACCTGCTGTTAAGTAATGCAATAATTTCAATGTGCTTAAAACAAATCTAATCAACTAATGGTATTTTTAAATCAAAAATTTCAACCTTTCTACACAGTTGTAGAGATATTTAATATCATACACTTGTCAAAATATTAAAAGCATATTATGTTTTCTTCTATTATATCAAGAAGTGATTTGTTCATTATTAAAGATGCAATGAATACAAAACACATATGTTGAAAGTATCATTCTTATTAGCTACAAAGATTACAATCATTATTAATAAAGATCATAGTAGAGGCAGTTAAAAGTTTAGATGCTGTGTCAGCTAGCCAATTATCTTGCGCTGATTGACTCCAGGCCAGTTATTTAAATTGGAATCTCAGTGTCCCCATCTTATACATGGGGAAAAAATAATAGAACTTAGCTCTAGGGTTGTTACATTATATGAATTAGCTCTCACAAGCACTTAGCTCAGTGCTGGGACTAAAATGAACAAATTTCCATGACTTTTCACAGCTCCTCCCTGACCTTTGAGAGTCACAAAATAGATTCAATTCTTTTCCATGTCTCAAAATTTGTCCTCCTCCATTTTGAGGATATCTTTTTTTTTTTTTTAACATGTCTTTCCACCTTGCCTTTGTCTACCTCATTCCCCAAAGTTTACACTGTATTCAAGATGACTTTGGCAATCTAAGGCTTCCCACTGGGAGGCACCAACAGGTTTTCATTGCCCCTCATTCATTATCTCTGCCTCTTCATGTTTGGCTGACTTTGATTATAGAAAAATACTACTATGGGGTTCCAGCATCAAGATGGAAAATTAGAAAGATCCTGAGCTCACCTCCTCTCATGGGCACACCAAAACCACAACTACATATGGAACAACCATCTCTGAGAAAACCTGAAGACTAACTGGACAGACCTTCTACAACTAAGAACAAAAAGAAAAGGTCACACATCGAGGGGCAGAGAAGCAGTCTAGTTAGAACCCACATCCCGATTGTGAAGACCCACAAGCGGGAGGCGTATCACAGCTGGAGAGGTGCCCCCGGGGAGTGAGGGGTGTGAGCTCCATGTCACGTTTCCCAGCCTGAGCCCTGCGTTGGGAAGATGAACCCCGTAATGTCTGGCTTTGAAAACCAGTGGGGTTACACTCACTCCAAATCCCAGCACAGACACAGCAGCTTAAAAAGTATCTGGGTCATAGGAGAAGGAGATTCACTGACTAATTTTATGGCAGGTGCTGGAAGGACAGGGATCTGGTCAAACTTGCTCTGGGGACAGAAGTACTGACAGGCATCATTCTTTTTTACTCTCCTTCTACCTAGCTGGCCTGGGGGTGGTGGGCACCACTTCTGTCATTCTCCATCAACCTAGCTAACACCATGCATCCCCGCCCAGCATCCCCCAGAGGGCCTGCCCAGGCTAGCTCCTTTAAAGCAGCTCCTACCCCATCATAGCCAGCAGACTGCCCCAGCTCCCCTCCAAAGCAGCTCCTACTCCAGGGGGCCAGCCCTGCACACCAGGGTGCCTGCAGCAATCACAGCCCAATCACAACAAGAGGGTACATGTGAGCCACACACGGGATACTCTAGGAGCACCTGGCTCTGGTGAACAGAGGGGACTGCACCACTGGGCCCCATGGGACATCTTGTACATAAGACCACTCTTTCAAGACCAGGAGATGTAGCTGTTATACCTAATACATAGAAACAGACATAGAGATTTAGGCAAAATGAAGAGATGAAGGAATACCTTCCATGTGAAAGAAGAAGACATAACCTCAGAAAAAGAACTAAATGAAATGGAGATAAGCAATTTACCAGATAAAGTGTTCAAAGTAATAGTCTTAAAGCTGCTCATTGAACTCTGGAGAAGAATGGTTGAACTCAGTGACACCTTCAATAAAGAGACAGAAAATATAAAAAAGAACCAATCCGAACAGAAGAATATAATAACTGAAGTGAAAAATATACTAGAGGGAATCAACAGCAGATTAGAGGATGCAGAAGAATCAGTGATCTGGAAGACAAGGTAGTGGAAATCACCCAACAGGAACAGCAAAAAAGACACACACACACACACACAAAAATGAGGATAGTTTAAGGGATCTCTGGGACAACACCAAGCATACTAGCATTTGCATTATAGTGGTTCCAGAAGGAGAAGAGAGAGAGAAATGGATAGACAATATATTCAAAAAAATAATGGCTGAAAATTTCCCTAATCTGGCAAAGGAAAGAGACACCAAGTCCAGGAAGCACAGAGTCACAAACAAGATGAATCCAAAAACATATTATAATTAAGATATCAAAAATTAAAGAGAATATCTTAAAAGCAGCAAGAGAAAAGCAAATAGTTACACACAAGGGGATCTCCATAATACTATCAGCTTTTACAACAGAAACTTTACAGGTCAGAAAGGACTGGCACAATATATTCAAAGTACTGAAAGGAAAAAAACTTACTACCAAGAATACTCTACCCTGCCAGGTTATCATTCAGAAATGAAGGTGAGATAAAGAGTTTCCAGACAAGTGAAAGCTAACGGAGTTCATCACCACTAAATCAACCTTACAAGAAATGCTAAAGGGACTTCTTTAAATAGAAAAAAAAAGGTCATCACTAGAAGCAAGAAAATTATGAAAGAAAAAAATCTCACTGTTAAAGGCAAACATAGTAAAGGTAGTAGATCAACCGACTATAAAGCTAGTATGAATTTTAAAGACAAAAGCAGTGAAATCATAATATCTAAAATAGTTAAGTGATACACAAAATAAAAAGATGTAGAATATGACATCAAAAACATAAAACGTGGTTGGGGGAGTAAAAATGTAGTGCTTTTTGAATGTGCTCCAACTTAAGCAACCATCAACTTTAAAAATAGACCACTATATACATAGCTTGTTATATATGAACTTCATGGTAAATACAAACCAAAAACCTGTAAGAGATACACAGAAAATAAAGAGAAATGCAAACATAACACTAAAGAAAGCCATCAAATCAAAAGGGAAGAGACAAGAAAGGAAGAAACAGAGAAGAACTATAAAAACAACCAGAAAACAATTAACCAAATGGCAATAAGTATACCTATCAATAATTACTTTAAATGTAAATGAACAAATGCTCCTATCTCTACAAAGTGGTTATAGAGGGAACATATCTTAACGTAAGAAAGGCCATATATGACAAACCCACAGCTAACATCATACTCAAAGTGAAAAGCTGAAAGCTTTTCCTGTAAGATCAGGAATAAGACAAGGATGCCCAGTCTCTCCACTTTTTTTCAATATAGTACTGGAAGTCCAATTAGATAAGAAAAACAGAAAAAAGTATACAAAGTGGAAGAGAAGTAAAACTGTCACTATTTGCAGATGACATACTATATATGGAAAACCCTAAATCTCCACTGAAAAACAATTAGAACTCATCAATGAATTCAGTAAAGTTGCAGGATACAAAATTACTATATGGCTACCTTGAGGAACACTGGATTGAACTGCACAGGTACACTTATATGAAGATTTTTTTCAGTAGTAAATACTACATGATTTGCAGTTGGCCAAATCCAAGGATGTGGAACTCAGATACGGGTACGAAGGAACTGAGTATATAGAGGGCCAACTAAAAGTTATATGCAGATTTTTGACTGAGTGGAGTGTTGGTGCTCCTAATTCCCTCATTATTTAAGGGTCAACTGTACAGAAATCTGTTGAATTTCTTTATACTAATAAAGAACTAGCAGAAACAGAAATTAAGAAAACAATCCCATTTACAATTGCATCAAAAAGAATAAAATACCTAGGAATAATTTTAACCAAGGAAGTGCAAGACCTGTACTCTGAAAACTGTAAGGCATTAGGGAAAGAAACTGAAGATGATACAAATAAGTGGAAAGATATACCATGCTCACGGTTGGAAGAATTAATATTGTTAAAATGTCCATACTATCCAAAGAAATCTACAGATTCAATGCAATCTCTAAGAAAATATCAAAAGGCCTCTCTCACAGAACTTGAACAAATAAACCTAAAATTTACATGGAACCACAAAAGACCCTGAATAGATGAAGCAATCTTAAGAAAGAAGAACAAAGCTGGAGGTATCATGCTCCCTGATTTCAAACTGTACTGGAAAGTTATGGTAATCATAACAGCTTGGTACTGGTACAAAAGAGCCCAGAAAGAAACCCACACTTACACAGTCAATTAATTTACAACTAAGGAGTCAAGAATATAGTGGGGAAAAGAAAGCCTCTTCAATAGATATTGGGAAAACTGTACAGCTACATGAAAAATAATCAAAGTGACCACTTTCTTACACCATGAATTTGAAATGGATTAAAGACTTAAAGGTTAGACCTGAAACCATAAAACTCCTAGAAGAAACCAAAGGCAGTAAGCTCTTTGACACTGGTCCTGGCAATATATTTTTGGACCTGTCTCCTCAAGTAAGGGCAACAAAAGCAAAAATAAACAAATGAGACCATATCAAACTAAAAAGCTTTTGCACAGAAGGAAACCATCAATAAAATGACAATATCACCTACTGAATGGGAGAAGATATTTGCAAATTATATATGTGATAAGGGGTTAATATCCAAAATATACAAAAGATTCATACAACTCAACACCAAAAAAGTAAATAATGCAATTAAAAAATTGGAAGAGGACCTGAATAGACATTTTTCCAAGAAAGACCAACAGACACATAAAAAGATGCTCAACATCGCTAAACATCAGGGAAATGCAAATCAAAATAATAATGAGATATCACTTCACACCTGTCAGAATGGCTATTACAAAAGAGACAAAAAATAACACCTGCTGGTAAGGATGTGGAGAAAAGGGAACCCTTGTGCACTGTTGGTGGGAACGTAAATTTGTGCACCCACCATGGAAAAGAGTATGGAGGTTCCTCAAAAAATTAAAAATAGATTACCATATGATTCAGCACTTCCATTTCTGGGTATTTATCCAAAGAAAACAAAAACACTAATTTGGAAAGATATATGCATCCCTATGTTCACAGAAGCATTATTTACAACCGCCAAGATGTGGAAGCAACCTAAGTGCCCATAAATAGATGAATGGATAAAGAAGTTGTGGTATGTGTACACAATGGAATATTACTCAGCTACAAGCAAAGAATGGAATCTTGCCATTTGCAACAACATGGATGGACCTGGAGAGTATTATGCTAAAGTGAAATAAGTCAGACAGAGAAAGACAAATATTGTATGATTTCACTTATACAAGGAATCTTAAAACAAAACAAATGAACAAACTAAACAAAACATAAAAAGTCTCATAGATACAAAGAACAAAGTGGTGGTCAGCAGAGGGGAGAGGTGGGGTGCTGAGAAAAATGTGTGAAGGGGATTAAGGGTCCCAAACTTTGAGTTATAAAATAAATAAACCACAGGGATGTGGGGATGTATTGTACAGCACAGGGAATATAGTCAATAATGTTGTAATAACTTGGCATGGTGATGAATGTTTATTAGACTTATTGTGGTTATCAACTCATAATGTGCATAAATGTCTAATAATAATATAGTATAGTGATATTGTACACCTGAAACTAATGTAATATTCCATGTCAACTATACTGCATTTTTTAAAAGGGAAAAAATACTATAATAACTTTTGCTTTTTAAACATCATAAGTATATTTCATTACTATTTTTTCAGAAAGAAATATGGCTAAAAGCTTCAAACATGTAAGTTCACAATGTTTTCCAATTTTTTTAAATTCCACACTAACTGACAGATCATCATGAATGATGTACAAAAGATTATTTTGTGGTAAGATAACTCTAAAGAGAAGTAATTCAAAATCATAGCTGCTAGACCAAAAAGAAACCAATATACAACTACTTGCAATAAACTCTTAATAAGGAAATTACCAGTTTTACTACTCCTTTTAATACTTTAATACAGTTTTACTACTCCCTTTCATCTTTAAGGGTAAAAAAGTAACCTAAGTAATAATGGGTGAATTTATTCTCCCCAGCCTACAGACCAGGACTCACATGGGACTGGGCCCAAATTACCCAAAGATAAATAATTTTAATAGAAAATGCCTTGGTAAATATTTTTGATCTACTTGTGGTTATAGACAACAGAAATACCACCAGTTTGACATAGTAAGGTACAGAATGAGACCAGGGCTATCATAGGAAGGAAGACTACCTGGTAGCCCATGCAAAGTTGCTTCATGTTACTTGCATTTCTCTTTTGCACTTAAAGTCATCTCTACATTTTTTTTCTTTTTAACTTTTTATTGGAATGTAGTTGATTTACAATGTTGTGTTAATTTCAGGTGTACAGCAAAGTGAAGATACACATATGTGTGTGTGTGTATATATATATATGTATATGTGTGTGTATATATATATATTCTTTTTCAGATTCTTTTCCTATACAGGTTATTACAGAATATTGAGTAGAGTTCCTTGCTAGTTATCTATTTTATATATAGTACTGTGTATATGTTAATCCCAATCTCCTATTTTTTTTAAAGCCAAGAAGATATTCTAACCAATTTTGCTGTTGTAAAAATATCATTTTTCAAGACAAGAAAAAAAAGAAAAATGTTTAGCAAATTAAAATAACATACCTGAAAACCCAGAGGATGCAGGGAAGAGGACTGAGAGTGCCAGGAACAGAATCTGCACTGCCACATAGTGGGAAAGTCACATAACTGCCCTGAACCCCCAAATCTAGGAAAGTAACTTACCTCTTTACATTGGTCAACTGAGATCAAGCACGTAAAGTACTTTAGTGAGTTAAAGGAACATATGCATGTAGATGTATGTAAAACTGAAAAACAATTCCACTTGAAAAAAACTCCAAAATCATACCAGAGTTGTTCTAAAGTGAGCTTTGACCCTGTGAAAACCTGAAAAATGCAGACTATACTTTTGGGTCCATGGAATGTTACTGTATAACTCAAAACAAATCATGGTGAATTTCTCCTTAAGGAGAAAACTGAAAATGGATGTTTCAAAGACCTTTCTAGATGACTCAGTGACTAAGTAGAAGTTGTACACCATTTTTCAGAGAAATCTGCAAATTGTTTTAAGTTTTTTGCAATTTCACATATGATAGAAGTCACCAAACAAAAATATTTTAAAACACCAAATCAAAGGTGAAGATAGTTTGATGAAGAAAACAAACAGATGAGTTTTTAACCTTAGTTAATTTATATGGTAAAAAGTAAATAACCAATTATTTGAAAATTGTATCTAATTTGCTATCTTCTATAACCTCATATTTTTGAAATATTATGTCTATACTGTTACATCTAAATCACTGTATTTTTCATTGTGTAACTCAGCCCATTGTGAATCTTTTTATGTTTATGTAATACATATCCCCATTTTTCCTATTGAAAAATAATGAGATGATAGATTCACTAAAGGAAAAAAATTTAAGGAGCTCATATTACTTTTCTATTAACCCATGACAAATTACTACAACACACATTTATTATCTTACAGTTCTGTAGGTCACAAGTCCAGCACAGAGCTAAATTCGAGGAGTTGGCAAGGCTGCACAGCTTTCTGAAGTCTCTAGGGAAGAATTTATTTCCTGTCCATTCAGGTTACTGGCAGAATTTCATTCCTTGCAGCTGAAGGGACCAAAGTCTCCGTTTTCTTGAAGGCTGCAAGCAGAGTGCCATTCCCAGCTTCTGGAGGCATCCACATTCCTTGGCTCAAGTTCCAGGGATTATGATATGGATATTTTTTGGGGGGAGAGGGAGTCATTATTTTCCCTACCACAGAAATATTATCTGATATCCTAGGACCAGATAGTTTCCATGTTATTTAAACTTATCCAGGGCATTAAAAAAGATGGAGCTCATCGAAATCCAAATTATGAGGCCGTCATAACCCTAATAACAAAGCCAGTCAAGAATAACACCTAAAAAAGAAATCTACAAGCTAAACTAATTTGTTAGTATAAATGCAAATGGATTTACTATAATGTTAGTAAACCAAATATAGCAGCACATGAACAAAAGTACAGCATGATTAAATAGGGCTTGTTTCAGGATGCAGTGAGTGTTGAACATCAAGAAATATATCCAATTAATATGTTCATTCAAGTTACTATATTAATAATGTAGAGGAAGAACAATACACAATCTTCTCAAAAGATACTAAAAATGCATTTTGTAAAATTTATCATGCATTATTTAGTGAAAGCTCTTATTAATCTAATATTAGAACTTTGTAAAACTAAATCTGAATCAATCAGAAACCAACTGCAAACATCATACTTGATGAAACACTAGACATTCCTGCTTAAAATCAGGAATAAAGCATAGGCTATATTTTAAAGTCATAAATTCGACTTACAGGAATACTTCCTTCCCCAAAATATTGCATAAACTTTTTTATGCAATAAAACCCAAACCCTAACCCTAAAAGAAGAAAAATTTGGGGGCAGACTGTGGCCTCAGGCAAGGAAAACATATGTGACATCAATAGAATTTGAATGAAATGCATCCATGCTTAAACAAAATGAGATGAGATTGATTTTATATTCTCTTTTATAACCAGATAGGGTAGAATGTCCATAATATTGTGAAGTTAAAGTTTCAATGGACACAATTTTTTATTTTAAAAACGTGTGCTTTGTTTATGTATTTTTAAAAAATATTTTCAAATTTACTTCTAATCTTTCATTGCATATGCAAAGAAAAAGTTTAGAAAGAATCTCTTCGAATGAGTAACAGTTATTGTCTTTGGTGATGGGAATAGGATTTGGGTAAGTGAAGGAAGATTTTCAAACTTACAACACAACTTCTTTATTTTTTGCCCATTTAAGAGCAGTTAAATAAACAAGAATGTATAATAAATAATATAAATAATAAATAAAAAGAATAAATGTAACTATAGAGTAAAATATAATTAAAATGTACAATAAATAATAGTTAACCTGTAAAATTTTTATCTTTCAAAAAATTCTCAGAAAAAATTCTAAGATTTTTTTTCCTCACACTCAAGTCATCCAAGAAACTATTGTTAAACATCAGTCTTTCAAGTTTTTTCATGGTTGTGGCTATCATTTGCTTAAAAGAAAAATAACAAAAAATCTAAAACAACAAGCAAGAAGTATACTGCAAGCTGGAAGATCAATGCTGGAAGCCTCTTAACATGACTCACACTTGTGACCTCAGAGACTAGTAACACATTTGCTTAGTTTTCATGCCTCAGGAGGTTATTTCCACGGACAATTTTTCACACATTGCTAAGGATACACTGTTAGACAAAGGCATCAATATTTCTTAGGAAAGGACAGCACTGTGTTTAAGAAGCAATTTCTTTCATTAAAAAAAAAAAAAAAAAGGCTAGGAATTTGGCACTTGACAAGATTAGTCTTACCAGGGAGCATGTACCTATTTCCCTACAGTAAGAGTGGTTAACTTTCCCAAAATAAAAATGTTAATACATCAGATCTAAAGATTGTTATATCTTTAAATATTACATAATCTTTAAAGTAAATTTCCAGGAAAATTGATAGCCTAAAAATCCATGTAAAATTGAAGATATAATAAAACAAATTTAAATGACTGAATTCCTATCTTTATCATCATATAAACAAATTTAGTCTTGTTCAATTGCATATAGATGCATCTTTGTTGTACAAGACAGAATCGTGATTTTGTCAGAACTTAATAAGGTACTATAAACATACCAAGAGAACTGAATCTATTTGGGAATGTAATTTCATAGTCTCATTTATGGCAATATTAAAGTTTATTTAGCCAGAGAAAGATATTAAAGCACATATGGCCTAAAAGGATAATAAGATGTCATGATTCCATTTTCCTCTACCAATGTCACTAAAATTAAATTTAGTGACATTAATTAACCTACTCGAGTAGGTGACTTTTGTCTTTCTACTACCTTCATATTCCTCTTTTTTGATCATTCTGTAACATAGCCTCTATTTCACTAGCTATTCAAGTTTACATCAGACCCACATAGGGAAGCCATCAACAATGCAGTTTCTGAGAAGGAGCTTCAAGATGGCGGAAGAGTAAGATGCAGAGATCACCTTCCTCTCCATAAATATATCAGAAATACATCTACATGTGGAGCAACTCCTACAGGACACCTACTGAACACTGGCAGAAGACCTCAGACCTCCCAAAAGGCAAGAAACTCCCCACGTACCTGAGTAGGGCAAAAGAAAAAAGAAAAAACAGAGACAAAAGAATAGGGACAGGACCCGCACCAGTGGAAGGGAGCTGTGAAGGAGGAAAGGTTTTCACACACTAGGAAGCCCCTTCACGGGCGGAGACTGCGGGTGGCAGAGGGGGGAAGCTTCGGAGCCGCAGAGGAGAGCACAGCAACAGGGGTGCGGAGGGCAAAGTGGAGAGTTCCTGCACAGAGGAGCGCTGCCGACTGGCACTCACCAGCCCGAGAGGCTTGTCTCTGCTCCCCTGCCGGGGCGGGCAGAGCTGGGAGCTAAGGGTCGGGCTTTGGTCGGAGCGCAGGGACAGGACTGGGGCTGGCGGTGTGAGCACAGCCTCAAGGGGGTTAGTGCACCACGGCTGGTCGGGAGGGAGTCCAGGAAAAGTCTGGACCTGCCGAAGAGACAAGAGACTTTTTCTTCCCTCTTTGTTTCCTGGTGAGCGAGGAGAGGGGATTAAGAGAGCTGCTTAAAAGAGCTCCAGAGACAGGTGCGAGCCGTGGCTATCAGCACAGATCCCAGAGATGGGCATGAGATGCTAAGGCTGCTTCTGCAGCCACAAAGAAGTCCATGTGCGAGCACAGCTCACTAACCCCACCTCTCCTCCCAGGAGGCTGTGCAGCCCACCACTGCCAGGGTCCCGTGATCCAGGGACAACTTCCCCGGGAGAATGCGCGGTGCACCTCAGGCTGGTGCAACATCATTCTGGCTTCTGCTGCTGCAGGCTTGCCCCACATCTGTACTCCTCCCTCCCCTCGGCCTGAGTGAGGAGGAGCCACCGAATCAGCTTCTCCTTTAACCAAGTCCTCTCTGAGCGAAGAACAGACGCCCTCAGGCGACCTACATGCAGAGGCAGGGCCAAATCCAAAGCTGAACCCTGGGAGCTGTGCAAACAAAGAAGAGAAAGGGAACTTTCTCCCAGCAGCCTCAGGAGCAGAGGATTAAATCTCTACAATCAACTTGATGTACCCTGCATCTGTGGAATACCTGAATAGACAACAAATCATCCCAAATTGAGGATTTGGACTTTGGGAGCAAAGATATATATATATTTTTTCCCCTTTTCTCTTTTTGTGAGTGTGTATGCTTCTGTGTGTGATTTTGTCTTTATAGCTTTGCTTTTACCATTTGTCCTAGGGTTCTGCCTGTGTTTGTTTTTTGTTAAATTACTTTTTAAAAATTTTTTCTTAATAATTACTATTATTTTTTATTTTAATAACTTTATTTTATGTTATTTTACTTTATATATTTTATTTTATCTTCTTTCTTTCTTTTTCTCCCTTTTATTCTGAGCTGTGTAGATGAAAGGCTCTTGGTGCTCCAGGCAGGTGTCAGGGCTGTGCCTCAGAGGTGGAAGAGCCAAGTTCGTACACTGGTCCACAAGACACCTTCCAGCTCCACGTAATATCAAATGGTGAAAATCTCCCAGAGATCGCCATCTCAACACCAAGAACCAGTTTCACTCAAGGACCAGCAAGCTACAGTGCTAGACACCCTCTGCCAAACAACTAGCAAGATAGGAACACAACCCCATCCATTAGCAGAAAGTCTGCCTAAGATCATAATAAGGCCAAAGACACCCCAAAACACACCACCAGACGTGGACCTGCCCACCAGAAAGACAAGATCCAGCCTCATCCACCAGAACACAGGCACTAGCCCCCTCCACCAGGAAGCTTACACAACCCACTGAACCAACATTAGCCACTGGGGACAGACACCAAAAACAATGGGAACTACAAGCCTGCAGCCTGAGAAAAGGAGACCCCAAACACAGAAAGTTAAGCAAAATGAGAAGACAGAGAAACACATATGAGATGAAGGACCAAAGCAAAAACCCACCAGACCTAAAAAATGAAGAGGAAATAGGCAGTCTATCTGAAAAAGAATTCAGAATAATGATAGTAAAGATGATCCAAAATCTTGGAAATAGAATAAATACAAGAAACATTTAACAAGGACCTAGAAGAACTAAAGAGCAAGCAAACAGTGATGAACAACACAATAAATGAAATTTAAAATTCTCTAGAAGGGATCAATAGCAGAATAACTGAGGCAGAAGAACGAATAAGTGAGCTGGAAGATAAAATAGTGGAAATAACTACTGCAAAGCATAATAAAGAAAAAAGAATGAAAAGAATTGAGGACAGTCTCAGAGACCTCTGGGACCACATTAAATGCACCAACATTTGAATTATATGGGTCCCAGAAGAAGATAAAAAGAAAGGGACTGAGAAAATATTTGAAGAGATTATAGTTGAAAATTTCCCTAATATGGGAAAGAAAATTGTTAATCAAGTCCAGGAAACACAGAGAGTCCCATACAGGATAAATCCAAGGAGAAACATGCCAAGACATATTAATCAACCTATCAAAAATTAAATGCAAAGAAAAAATATTAAAAGCAGCAAGGGAAAAACAACAAACAACACACAAGGGAATCCCCATAAGGTTAAGAGCTGATATTCCAGCAGAAACTCTGCCAGCCAGAAGGGAGTGGTGTGACATACTTAAAGTGACAAAGGAGAACAACCTACAACAAAGATTACTCTACCCAGCAAGGATCTCATTCAGATTTCATGGAGAAATTAAAATCTTTACAGACAAGCCAAAGCTAAGAGAATTCAGCACCACCAAAACAGCTTTACAACAAATGCTAAAAGAGCTTCTCTAGGCAGGAAACACAAGAGAAGGAAAAGACCTACAATAACAAACCCAAAACAATTGAGAAAATGGTAATAGGAACATGCATATCGCTAAATACCTTAAATGTAAATGGATTAAATGCTCCAAAAGACATCTACTGGCTGAATGCATACAAAAACAAGACCCATATATGTGCTGTCTACAAGAGACCCACTTCAGACCTAGGAACACACACAGACTGAAAGTGAGGGGATGGAAAAAGATATTCCATGCAAACGGAAATCAAAAGAAAGCTGGAGTAGCAATTCTCATATCAGACAAAATAGACTTTAAAATAAAGACTATTAGAAGAGACAAAGAAGGACACTACAAAATGATCAAGAGATCAATACAAGAAGAAGCTATAACAATTGTAAATACTTATGCCCCAACACAGGAGCACCTCAATACATAAGGCAAATACTAACAGCCATAAAAGGGGGAATCAACAGTAACACGATCATAGTAGGAGACTTTAACACCCCACTTTCACCAATGGACAGATCATCCAAAATGAAAATAAATAAGGAAACACAAGCTTTAAATGATACATTAAACAAGATGGACTTAATTGATATTTATAGGACATTCCATCCAAAAACAACAGAATGCACATTCTTCACACGTGCTCATGGAACATTCTCCAGGATACATCATATCTTGGGTCACAAATCAAGCCTTGGTAAATTTAAGAAAACTGAAATCATATCAAGTATCTTTTCAGACCATAATGCTATAAGACTAGATATCAATTACAGGAAAAAATCGGTAAAAAATACAAACACAAGGAGGCTAAACAATACACTACTTAATAACCAAGAGATCACTGAAGAAATCAAAGAGGAAATCAAAAAATACCTAAAAACAAATGACAGTGAAAACATGACGACCCCAAACCTATGGGATGCAGCAAAAGCAGTTCTAAGGAAGAAGTTTATAGCAACACAAACTTACCTTAAGAAACAAGAAACATCTCAAATAACCAACCTAACCTTACCCCTAAAGCGATTAAAGAAAGAAGAACAAAAAAAACCCAAAGTTAGCAGAAGGAAAGAAATCATAAAGATCAGATCAGAAATAAATGAATAAGAAATGAAGGAAACGATAGCAAAGATCAATAAAATTAAAAGGTGGTTCTTTGAGAAGATAAACAAAATTGATAAACCACTAGCCAGACTCATCAAGAAAAAAAGGGAGAAGACTCAAATCAATAGAATTAGAAATGAAAAAGGAGAAGTAACAACTGACACGGCAGAAATACAAAGGATCATGAGAGATTACTACAAGCAACTCTACGCCAATATAATGGACAACCTGGAAGAAATGGACAAGTTCTTAGAAATGAACAACCTTCTGAGAATGAACCAAGAAGAAATAGAAAATATGAACAGTCCAATCAGAAGCACTGAAATTGAAACTGAGATTAAAAATCTTCCAACAACAAAAGCCCAGAACCAGATGGATTCACAGGTGAATTCTATCAAACATTTAGAGAAGAGCTAACACCTATCCTTCTCAAACTCTTCCAAAATATAGCAGAGGGAGGAACACTCCCAAACTCCTTCTATGAGGCCACCATCACCCTGATACCAAAACCAGACAAAGATGTCACAAAGAAAGAAAACTACAGGCCAATATCGCTGATGAACATACATGCAAAAATCCTCAACAAAATACTAGCAAACAGAATCCAACAGCACATTAAAAGGATCATACACTGTGTTCAAGTGGGGTTTATCCCAGGAATGCAACGATTATGCAATATACGCAAATCAATCAATGTGATACACCATATTAACAAATTGAAGGAGAAAATCCATATGATCGTCTCAATAAATGCAAAGAAAGCTTCGACAAAATTCAACACCCATTTATGATAAAAAACCTCCAGAAAGTGGGCATAGAGGGAACTTTCCTCAACATAATAAAGGTCATATACGACATACCCACAGCCAACATTGTCCTTAATGGTGAAAAACTGAAACCATTTACAATAAGATCAGGAACAAAACAAGGTTGCCCACTCTCACCACTCTTATTCAACATAGTCTTGGAAGTTTTAGCCACAGCAATCAGAGAAGAAAAAGAAATAAAAGGAATCCAAATCAGAAAAGAAGAAGTAAAGCTGTCACTGTTTGCAGATAACATGATACTATACATAGAGAATCCTAAAGATGCTACCAGAATACTACTAGAGCTAATCAATGAATTTGGTAAAGTAGCAGGATACAAAATTAATGCACAGAAATCTCTAGCATTCCTATACACTAATGATGAAAAATCTGAAAGTGAAATTAAGGAAACACTCCCATTTACCACTGCAACAAAAAGAATAAAATATCTAGGAATAGACCTACCTAAGGAGACAAAAGACCTGTATGCAGAAAATTATAAGACACTGATGAAAAAAATTAAGGATGATACAAATAGATGGAGAGATATACCATGTTCTTGGATTGGAAGAATCAACATTGTGAAAATGAGTATACTACCCAAAGCAATCTACAGATTCAATGCAATCCCTATCAAACTCCTTCTGGCATTTTTCATGGAACTAGAACAAAAAATTTCACAATTTGTATGGAAGCACAAAAGACCCCGAATAGCCAAAGCAATCTTGAGAAAGCAAAACGGAGCTGGAGGAATCAGGTTCCCAGACTTCAGACTATACTACAAAGCTACAGTAATCAAGACAGTATGGTACTGGCACAGAAACAGAAATATAGATCAATGGAACAAGATAGAAAGCCCAGAGATAAACCCACGCACATATGGTCACCTTATCTTTGATAAAGGAGGCAAGAATATACAGTGGAGAAAAGACAGCCTCTTCAATAAGTGGTGCTGGGAACACTGGACAGCTACATGTAAAACAATGAAATTAGAACACTCCCTAACACCATACACAAAAATAAACTCAAAATGAATTAAAGACCTAAATGTAAGGCCAGACACCATCAAACTCTTAGAGGAAAACATAGGCAGAACACTCTATGACATAAATCACAGCAAGATCCTTTTTCACCCACCTCCTAGAGAAATGGAAATAAAAACAAAAATAAACAAATAGGACCTAATGAAACTTCAAAGTGCACAGCAAAGGAAACCATAAACAAGATGAAAAGACAACCCTCAGAATGGCAGAAAATATTTGCAAATGAAGCAACTGACAAAGGATTAATCTCCAAAATTTACAAGCAGCTCATGCAGCTCAATATCAAAAAACAAAAAACCCAATCCAAAAATGGGCAGAAGACCTAAATAGACATTTCTCCAAAGAAGATATACAGATTGCCAACAAACACATGAAAGAATGCTCAACATCAGTAATCATTAGAGAAATGCAAATCAAAACTACAATGAGATATCACCTCACACCGGTCAGAATGGCCATCATCAAAAAATCTAGAAACAATAAATCCTGGAGGGGGTGTGGAGAAAAGGGAACACTCCTGCACTGCTGGTGGGAATGTGAATTGGTATAGCCACTATGGAGAACAGCATGGAGGTTCCTTAAAAAACTAGAAATTGAACTAGCATATGACCCAGCAATCCCACTACTGGGCATATACCCTGAGAAAACCATAATTCAAAAAGAGTCATGTCGAAGAACCTAGGGGCAATATGGGAATAAAGACACAGACCTACTAGAGAATGGACTTGAGGATATGGGGAGGGGGAAGGGTAAGCTGTAACAAAGTGAAAGAGTGGCATGGACATATATATATATACTACCAATCGTAAAATGGATGACTAGTGGGAAGCAGCCGCATAGCACAGGGAGATCAACTCAGTGCTTTGTGACCACCTGGATGGGTGCGATAGGGAGCGGGGGAGGGAGGGAGATGCAAGAGGGAAGAGATATGGGAACATATGTATATGTATAATTGATTCACTTTGTTCTAAAGCAGAAACGAACACACCATTGTAAAGCAATTATACTAAATGCCATATGAAATTCCTAATGGCAGACATCAGGTTAAGGTTCTTTCACTCAGCACATACGGGGGATGTGCCCCTCCTGGTTCCTGAAAGAGGAGTGGGAAAAAAAAT